>BHFT01035356.1:0-86436 GCA_004320025.1 Laticauda laticaudata
CGAGAGAGAACAACTTGCATCATGGGTTTAATGCGATTTCATCCGTTTCTGATACTCACTATACCCATTCGTCCACACCAGCAATTACATGGTCGTTAGCCCCTCCCGTGATCCCCTGCCGGTGTCCGTTTTTTCATCCCTATCCGTCCAAGATCCCGTCAACTGCACGTCGCAGTCATATGTGGTTCCAAGTCCCTAAAAAGTTTTGAGCTGCGTCAAAACTTTGAGCAGAAAATGTATCCAACGCGTCCATTCTGCATCCGCAACGCATACGGGGGAAATCCGTCGACATCCATCGTATCCGTTACGCCGGTCCGCTATATCCGTAGGCATCCGCTGCACATGCCGTGCAAATCAAATTCCGCTCCAGTGTGGAAAAACGGACAAGGTAGGAAGTTTGAACACGGACATGGAAGGACGCGCAGCATCATAGCATTAGTTTTAGCATGGACGGAGAACAAGGTTATGTGAAATGGATGACAGCTCCGCAAAGGAAAGAAAGCATTTAAAGGAAAAAGCATTTGTCGAAGGGACCCAGACCCTATCCGGATATAGTGTGTTCTTAGAGGATGCCTAGGAGGATGCAAAGGACCAGCCCTAGTGGAAAGAACTATATTCCTATAAAAAAGGAGAGGAACTCTTCACCTCTGCGATCTCACTTTCGTCAGCAAGCTTGCGTTGCAGACCTCTGAAGCCTTCATTCTGGCTCTGCTCTTCCACAGCATCAAGTCATTCCACCATGGATCATTCGCACACTAGCTTTTGGTTAGCCGCCCATCATTCTGCCACCAGTGCGAAGCCATCTACAGGCTCTTTGCCTGTTCTACGGGAGGAAAAGGAGGCGGCCAAGAAGTTGGCTGGGTCCGAAGATGGATTGGAGAAGAGCAGAGTACAGACTGTACACAAGCTGATGGTGTGGAGGGAGGAACGAAGACCGTGTTGCCATTTCCAGAACTTCCAATGGATGCCTTTCCAGCATGTTTGACGAAGTGTGAGCGGCTGAGACCCCAGGTTGACCGAAGGCAAACAACCAACTTCTGGCCCAGCAGACCCTGGGCTCAAGGTGGCAGCTACTCTGCGCCACCTGCTCAGGGACCACGTTACAGGAGCATGCCAGTACGCCTGGAGCGGGTGCCACACAACACATTTCAGGGCTTCGGCGTGTGTCAGGAAGTTGTTGCAGCATCATCGAAGAATACCCTGGATGAAGCTCGTCCCAGCTGCCCCTCCACTGAAGAAGAGCTGGAAGAAATGTTGCATACATATGTATCCAGGAAGTTGGAACTCCCCACCCGTTTGGAGCCATAGATGGGAAGCACATGGCCTGCCAAAGCTCCAGCCAAGTCGGGGTCCACTTATTTTCACTCGGCTCTTTAGCATCATCCTCTTCGCCCAATGGTCTGATGTACTTACAAGTTCATGTACATCGATGCTTTCCAATTGGGTCAGCTTCAGGATGCCACGTATTATTTACCCATGCCAGTGACCTCAGAGGGCTGGAAGCCACCTTCATGGGCTTCCCAGATCCAGATCCTGCCCAACGATGCAAGATTGTGCCCTATTTTTCACGTGGGATGACGCCTTTCTCCCTCAGAACCTACCTCATTTGAAGCCCTAACTTCCGATGCCTCACCCGTGAAGAAGAGGATCTCAACTACAGGCTGTCCAGGGCAAGACGGGTGGTGAGGAACGCTTGCATCTGGGTCAACAGGTTCCAGGTACTTCTCACCACCATGCAAGCATCGCAGAGATGGAGGGGATCGTGGGAAGGCTTGCTTGCATCCTGACAATCTAGTGTGCACCCGTACCAGTGTTGCGAACAGGTTCTGTGGACCTCCAACTAAGGCATGGCGACATTGGAGCCTGGGAATGCAGGCAAAACCTGATAGACACTGAGATGTGCAAGGTTCCCAACAGACCCACGTGAAAAGCGAAGAGCAGCGCAACCTCCCTGAAACACTGGTGCTCCCAGCTGGAGTAGTGGAGTTGGCAAGACAGGATGATAGATGATTAATAGATGCTTCCTTCAGCCTGTCTCATCAGCACGGATGAGATTGGGCCATGTATGTTGGGGTGGCCTACAATGAATAGGGCATTTAATAATTGTGGATGATTGATGACTTATATTGTATAATAAAGGGCCATTGTGGCACCTGGCGAGGGTGGACCTACCAGTCCCACTATGATGCACTTGGAGGTTTCTAATCCCACAGCTTTACCCATCCAAGGTATCCCTCCCCATCCCACAGGTATGCCCTGCCCATCCCACCGCTTTTACCCATACCCATGCTACTCCTTACCATTCCCACAAGCATGCAAAGGCTTATACCATTTTTCCACCCAAGATTTTAATTGACAAAAATAAATGAAGCATTCACCAGTGTGTTGAAGCAAGATAATCTTTCTTAATAACAGCTCGTAAAAGGAAAATGACCAAGTCAAGTGTGTCCAAGCAAAAGTAAAGTCTACAGGTAGCCACCAGGACTCTTGGCACTCTTCTTGGTTCAATATATATCTCGGGTGAAGTCAGGTGTGTGGAGGTGCTGCTGCTGGAGTGTGGTCTGTAGGCGCCACTGGGGTGCCTGGCCCGAGAGGCAACAGGGGTGGCGGTGGAGAGCTCTCAGACAGCTTGGCTCGCCCGTGGATGTTGAGAGGCCCTTCCCTCATGACATGGGTTGTCAGCCCCAATACTAATGACAGAATGGTACTGAGGCCGGGCTTTGGCAGTGTAGTGGGCTGTCTGGCTGCAGCTGGAAGGTGAGGACTGGCGTCTGTTGGCATCGTGGCGTGTGGTGGCATCTTTGGGCATCAGTGGCGCATCAGTGCGTCGGTCGTGGCATCCTTGGTTTTTTTTTTTTAACATTTATATACACAAGCACCGGCATTCAGTGGTAACCTGTTGCGTTGTTTTTTTTTTTTTGGGTTGTCTTTGTTCTCGCGTATTTTTTTGTACCTGTGCCTGGACTGGGAAGGGGCTGCCTGGTGCTGCTTGACCAGCCTTGTTTTTTGGGGTATGCTTATAGTGCTTTGGGGGGCCTGTGGAGCCTTGGAAGGGGCGGTTTGTTTTCTAGGTTGAGTGAGCATCACCTTGCGTTTGTGCTGGAGGATAGGAGCAGGCTTGGACTGGGTGGGGGAGCAAGGTTCATCTTTGTTGGAGGTGTTGTGAAGAAGATCGGTGATCCTGTTCTCCTTCTCACCACCTTTTGGTACGGGGTTTTTGTTGTTGTTCCCATTTCATGAGGGTCTGGTTGACGTAGGTAGGCTAAAAGGAAGGGGCTTTGCGGTATTGGAGGATGGTCGGGCTTCCAGTGGTGTACAGCTGAGAGAGGAGATCTTATGCTGCTTCCTGGATGGTTGTCTCTTGTTCTCCAACAGGACAGTAGGCTCTGCCCCTCGGTCTGCCTCTCTGCCTTTCTGGGAGGTGGAGCTGGGGGTTGGATGCGGGTTGGCTGTGGTGAAATGCTGTCTCCTTTCTCCCATGTGTCATGTTGTTGTTGCGCTGTTTTGTTTTTGGTGCTGGTTTGTGGTTTTTTTGGTTTGTGGTTTGTTTCATGGGTTATGGTGTCTTTGTGCTACGTGCGTTCTGTTTTTCTGAGTGGTTTTGTGTTGTACAGTTGTTGGTGGTGGTGGCTTTAACATCGCATTGTCTTTATTCACGTTACCGGTGTCCGTGTTTACTTACGTTTTGGGTTATGTCGTCGTTGTTTCATTCTCGAGCGTTGCCACCCCTTCCCTTACAGCCTTATTGATACGTATCTGGTTTCTCTGCTTTCGAAATCGTGATGTTTACTGTCTCGGGTCATGGGTTTTGCTGGTCTCGTGCTTTGTCGTCGACGTTTTGTTTGAATCTGACCACCAGTACTGCACGAAACCGGAACATTGGTCCAAGCTGCGCCAGCTTCTTTTATACATTCCTTTTCCCCGGCCGGCTTTTAGCCAAAATGAAATTGTTTGATTTTGCCGCCTTCCCGCGGCTGCAGGGATTGGTTCCTTTTGAACCAATCCCTTTTCGTTCTAAGTGCCCAATCAGAATGTATTATTTGAAACCAGTTATTTGCATACAGAACAGTAAACAGCCCAACCAAAGAACTACCATACCCATCAAACACTGACAGGCCAAGCCACTGAAATGTGAATTGGGAGCAAACCCCACTCTTTACTAGCACTGATGATATTACCTAGTTTGGGTAGTGAAACATCTACAAGAAAACAACCAAGAGACCACCTAGAACCTCTCATTTCAACTCTGAGCTACAAATATTCTCTTTAATTGGAACTGAGCAGCATAGAATAATAAAAAAGCAGGTTTCTATAAATGCTCAAGAAACAAGTAGACTGCATGGAACGGAAAACATAAAATATTTACAATATGTTTAAAGAGAGCTTCATTTTGAGAAGCAGAATGCATAATACAGCTGATTTATTACTGATGTGTTGTTCTGGTGGTTTTTATCATTTTCATTTATTGTATTGCTGCATTTATCATTTTAACTTGCTGTGTAGATTCTTCTAAGCTGGGTGGATTATAAAAGTTGTGAAGTTAAATAAATAAAAATGAAAGCTATGCAGAGTAAAGAAATTTCCTTTAATAGCACAGAAAACAAATCTTAAAGGAAAATATTTCAAGAAAAGAAATACGGAAGAATGTATGTCCATGTCTCACTTTCAAATATATTAAAGACTCTAGAACAATTCAAGATATCAAGAAATAACAACAGGTGTTATCAAGCATGTTTCCATATTAATTCAGAGTTAAGAGTCACATATGCTGCTTTCAGGACTTGCTACAATTTTATTTCGTTTTCAATACTGAAAAGGATCTGATTCAAACTGGTATTCCAATGGGAAGAGATGAAAAGCTTTTAACTTCCTTATTTGGAGAGGAAAGTGCAGTCATACACAGTATAAACTTCAATTAATTTTTCATGCTGCTCATATAGTTCTCCGTTGAATACAGAACAGTGGATGTATTTTCACTAGGTAAATCATGAATGCCAATTCCCAATGGTATTGAAATGTTGTTTTCTAAATAAGTGATTCTAGAATTCAGGGATTTCCACGACCAACATACCATTTTGAAACTACTTCAGCTATTCTATTTATTATTTTTTTGAAGAACAAAAGTAATGTATTTCTTGTATGCTTCTTGTGTTCTACTTGGTTGTCGTTAAGAATTGGGCAGCCTACAAGCTTAATAAACTATTATAGTTGTTTAGATATAAAAATAAGTAATCTCTCTGCAAATGAACATTATTATTTTTTAAAAGTTCACAAATACCTATTTTGTGTAAAGGGCATAAAGCAACTAAACATTTTTAGAGTATAATATTCTATTTACAGCCTTTCAAGACACTTCCTTTCTAATTAATATAATTATTATATCTTCGCTAGTATCAAGAATATTTGAAAAATATATAGTGAAGTGTATTTCTTAAAAATATATTTAAAACATGTTGTTTCATATGATGCGTTTTTCTTTCAATTAAAGCACCTTTTAAAATCCTATATTATTGTGAATATGAAATGAGTTCATATGTAATAGTCCCAGCTTTATCATTCTGATATTTAAATTTTGAAATGAGGGACATATTCATAAACATATATTTTTCCACCCAAACTTGATTGACTACACAAAGATGAAAATTTATTCATCTGAAAATTTAGTTTAACATAGTTTACTAAACAGAAGATGGACATAACCTCCCTTTAAAAAAATATGTTTATTTTTTACAAACAAGCTTTAGGTTCTTACTCTAAGGCAGTGTTTCTTAAACAATTGTCAGAGGAGACCTAGGAATAATAGATAACAGATAATCAGCGTTGGAAGGGACCTTATTGGTCATCTAGTCCAACCCCCCCTTCCACCCAAGCAGGAGACCCTACACCATTTCTGACGGATGGGAGTCCAATCTCTTCTTGAAGGTCTCAAATGATGGTGGTCCCACAACTTCCGAGGGCAACTTCTGTTCCATTGGTTGATTGTTCTCACTGTCAGAAAATTTCTCTTTATTTCCAGGTTGAATCTCTCCTTGTTCAGTTTCCATCCAATCTTCCAAGACCCTCTGAGGGGTCCATGAAGTCAAAAGTATTTGCCAGGTATTGAAGATATTGGCAAAAATTTAAAACAATGTAATTCCACAATATTTTTTATTTATTAACAATATATTTTTTCATGAAAAATATTGTAATTTTTCATGAGTAAATTTCTAAGAAAGCACCACTTTTAATTTTAATATAGTAAATATCAATAAATGTAACTTATACAAATAAAAGCTCTTTTGGAGTCCTTCATAATTGTTAAAAATGGGAAAGGGTCCTGAGAACAAAGCATTTAAGAAAAAACTGCTCTAAAAAGAAAAGGAGTGTTAAATTGCAGTTTTACAAAGCTGGAAAACTGAGTTCTAATCCTTCATCTGGGTCAGTCACTCAGCTCTAGGAAGCACATGCAAGAATTGCTTCTGAAAATGTCAAAAAAATTGCATGAACTAATCTCTGTAATCCGCAGGAGTCAGTGTTGACTGATCAACATAAGAAGACGTAGCTTAGTTTCATTAACTACTTCATAAATCACAATACATATAGCCAAAAACACTCAATCCACTGTCAGCTATGTTTTAATAAAATCTACACATGACAGTTAATTTTATCTGTATTTGATGGTTAATTTATCAAAAATGCACAATATTCATTACAATTGTGCAAAAAGCACATAAACAGCTTTAAGTTGCAACTATATTGGAAAATATGGCATTACACAGAGGGAAAAGAATGTGAGAGTAATGATATTTGAACTGTATTTCTCATCACACAAGTTTGGAGTTTCTACAAGCACAATAACAAGTCTTATCAAAATAATTTTATTCATGAATATTCATAAATATTTGTTTGTGTCAATGACATCAGTTACGTGCAAAGTGTTTTACATCAGTACTAGCTCACAAATCGTTCCCTCCAAAAATTATCTATATTCAGCTCAAGGAGAATAAAATAGGAGAGGGGGAAAAAAAAGAGTATTTAAATCCAAACAATTTAGTAATGTGTGGTATTTTACGATGTAGTTTAAACATCAAAGGATTTACATGACTAATTGTTCCACATTTTACATTTGTCTCCCAACTTATATATCTCTGAAATTTATGTGGCTACCCAACTTGAAAGATTGTGACCCTTTGGGGCAAGAAAACAAAAATTAATAATAAGAAGCAACCAGATATCAAATTTCTGTTACATCTGCCCCAATGACTGGGAGAGAATCATAATTTTGCCCCTTTCTAAAAGCCAATAGAATCAGGGAAGTGAGGGGAGATCATTTCAGAAACCAGGTTGGATAAAGGAAAAGGCTGAACTACTGGGTCCTGCCAGATGACCTCGCTCCAGGGAAGTGACCCCAAACTTGCCCATCCATGCGGGACGGGTAGATGCCACTGAAGAGTGGTGGTCCCAGAAACATAAGTCTTTACTCCATGTAGGGTTTTATATGTGACAACCAGCACTTGTAATTGTACCCAAAAGCTTACGAAGATCCCTAAGCACTGGTCCTACACAGATGGACAAAGATGCATCATCTGCTGCATCCTGTATCAACTGAAGCTTCCAGATGCTTTTCAAGGGCAGCTTCATGCAGACCACAATGCAGTTATCCAAATGATGGATTACTAATGAGTGACAGCAAGCAGAAACTCTCCATCCAGGAAGGGGAGCAACTGGTAATAAGCAAAGGCTCTTGTTGCCCAATGCTACCACCTGCTATTCAAGCAGGTTTTTTGAGTACATTCCCCAAAAGATGTATTTTATTTATACAAATATATACATACATACATACAGGCAGGCAGGCAGGCAGGCAGGCAAACAGACACACACATACTATATTTTTATTATTTGTCATAACATAAATTACAAATCAATAATTTATTCTTTTATTTTAAAAGTGTGCCTAATTTGATTTATTTAATTTTTTAAAACAATAATCTTTTCAAATTAACCAACTGAAAGACATACCCATAGACTTAGCTTTTATTATACAAAATACAAAGGCTGTGGATCTTTTTAAAGAAATACTTTTAAAAAAAAAAGAGTCGTCCTTTTGCCCCAAGTAGGACATTTATGCTCTTCATTTCTCCCTGAGAGTACAATCTGGTTGATAACTTGTCTATGGAATACCTGTTCCTGTATTGGACCATAAAGAAAAATAACTATTTAAATGAATTAAATGACAGCGCGGCAACATTTTTGATGCTGATGAGGAACAATTCAACTCAGAATCCATCTTTATGCAAATACAATTGGGGGGGCGGGGGGGGGTTAAAGACGAAACTAAAATTATTTAAAACACACGACGGAGAGTAAATAGGAATTCCCTTTGGAAAAATTACGGGGGTCCTTGACAAGGGTCACCATCCTGTTAAAGTCTCTTCGTGAAGTGCCCCAAGCGAGCCAAAGGGGATTTTGCTTCAGCCTCACAACTGAATGGCCGCCTAGTCTATTTGCAGGGACGTCGTTGCGCTTTGAACCCCGACCGGGCGCGGCCGCCTCCGACCGGGATTTCGAGCGGAGACCGCGCGAGCCATGCTCGGCCTCCCCTCCGCTCACAAGGTCGGCAAACTGCGCGGAAATTCGGGCCACCCGGCCGCCTCCTCCGCAGGCAAACTCCCGCAGCCTCCCCAAAGCCCACTTTCACTCGGAGAGCCGCGTTTCCCTCAGGAAAGTCTCCGCCTCTCCGAAACAAACACCTGTGGGCCCTCCCGGCTCTGGAAGCGGCGTCTTGCCCCGAGCATCCCTCGCGCACTTGGGGGCAGCGAGGCGAGCGCGGCGGTCGGAGGCTCCCCGCGGCCCCCTTCGGGCTCCGTCCGCTTTCCGCCCTTTCCAGCCGGTCCGGGCTCCCGCGGCCTCCCGACTCCCGGGACGCCTATAGGCGGCAGCAGCCGCAGCCGCCGCCGCTTCTCGCACTCACTCACCCAAAAGACCGTGGAGTAAGTGACGAGCGTGAACTTGAGGCAGAGGTAGGGGAAGCGCGCGCAGTAGCGAACCTGCTCCGAGTCTCCCTGCGCCGCCATTGCCCCCGGCCGCCGCCTCCAGCTCGCCACCTGCGACTCTCCGTGCCAACCAGCCCAGAGGCAGCAACACTGGCGGCGGCGGCGGCTCCTCATGAAAGCGGCTCGCCTGCGCCAGCCGGCCTGCGTGGCCGAGCGCGGCAGAGCAGCTGCCGAGAGGAGGGCATGGGCGCGCCCTGCTTGGGCGGAAAGGCTCGAAAGCTGGCCTGGCGTCTTGCGGCGGCTGAAAACGACGCCCTCAGCGGAGGTCCGCGGATCTCCTCATGTCGCCGGAAAGGAAGCGCTTCAGAATATGGCCGGGACTGAAAGTCTGGACTAGGCCTGAGTGAATTCCCACTTCCCAAAAGCGGCCGAACTCTTTTGGAATCCTTAGAATACCTTTCGTTGAATGGACACTTATCCTGCATACGTGAAATTTCTTTGCATACAGCTCTCGAAGGGTCACCCCCTCGACGGTAAAGGTTCCCTGCCCACGCTTAGGCGTTCCGGAGCTCCCACCTGTGAGTTCGATCCTAGGCAGATCTCCTGCTCGAGCAGGGGGTGGGACTAGATGACCTCCAAGGTCCCTTCCAACTCTATGATTCTATGACTCAAGGCAGTGCTCAGTTTAATTACTTTGGAAAGAAGAAGTGAAGAGATGTAAATTAAAAGTGTATCTGGGAAGATGTAAACTCTGAAGACCAGAAGACTTCATGCTTTAAGACTATAAATACATGTGTATAAAAAAGTTTCATATGTTACTTCCCCNTATAAATACATGTGTATAAAAAAGTTTCATATGTTACTTCCCCACTGAAACGTACAGGGGGAAGCATTAAAAAAATAAACATTTTTATAAACATTACAAAGCTGAAGAGCCGGCGCTGTCCAAAGACTTCGGTCTCCATGGTCATGTGGCTGGCATGACTAAATGCCGAAGGCGCACCGAACGCTACTACCTTCCCACCAAAATGGTCCCTATTTTTCTACTTGCATTTTTACGTGCTTTCGAACTGCTTAGTTGGCAGAAGCTGGGACGAGTAACGGGAACTCACTCTGCAAGGTGACCAGTTTGACTATCCCAACGGTGCTTTTTCAAGAGGCGACTGACTTCCTTGTTTTTCTTTGAAGACTTGAACTTTTTCTTGGGCAGTCATCTGACCTTCCTATTAAATGCTACCCATCCATTTCTACTAACTGGAGGAGAGAAATCTAGAATATGTAGTCATTCCACTTGCTTCTGCTCATCTTTTAAGAGTGAACTCTTCGGTACACGGAAGAGCACACTTGTCTTAAAATTTCAAAGAAATTTTCTGTTTCTTCTTTGAAGACGTTTTGCTTCTCATCCATTCTTCAGAGCTAAAGAAGCTTCTTGAATGAGAAGCAAAACGTCTTCAAAGGAAAGCCAGTTGCCTCTTGAAAAAGCACCTTTGGGACAACCATGACCTGAATGACTGAGAATTTCCCTGGACACCAGTTCAGTTACCGTGAATACAATCAGACAGCCTGGGTACAAGAAATCTCATTCTGCAGAACCATATTAACAAAATGAAAAGTAAAAATAATAAAAGCGGCAAAACATGAACATCATTTTGAAGGTTTACACAGAAAAAATGTTTATTTTTTTAATGCTTCCCCCTGTACGTTTCAGTGGGGAAGTAACATATGAAACTTTTTTATACACATGTATTTATAGTCTTAAAGCATGAAGTCTTCTGGTCTTCAGAGTCTACATCTTCCCAGATACACTTTTAATTTACATCTCTTCACTTCTTCTTTCCAAAGTAATTAAACTGGCTTTCATTCACTTTTTTTTAATCACAAAACATCTATGAACTATCTAAATAGGATGGTTTTAAAAAATTAAATGCTTGGCTAGCCTAAGCTAAAATATCCACATCATTGAACAGAAAGTTCATTACTATATTATCACAGTACAGCAGGGCTTATGCAGACAAGAACATTTTTAAATGTGGTAAAAGGAATTTGAATTTCTCACTTGTGGTAGTTGAAGGAAGCTGATGAGAATATTTCCACGCCAACCTTGATCTTACATCTGTTTTCAGTCTTCTTTAAAATTCTAAGTCATCAATATTCCCTCCAGCAACTAAAAGTGACTGCTTGTTGCATTGTGGAAATTTTGTCACAAGAATGTGACCAACATTTATTCAAGTCCATTATTCAAGTCTATTATTCAAGTATTTATTTATTCATTCATTCATTAATCCAGTTCGTATGGCCCCTCTATCCAAGAAACTGGAGGGCAAACAAATCCAAAACAGTATTTCAGTAAATACAACTAACCTGGCCCAAGGCTCAAGAAAAAAAAAAAAAGAAGTCCCAGCAACTTTATCCATCAGTGTGTGCAGCATAAGCCTCATCACGATCTTACAAGGGATCCCCTGACTCCCCCTTTCCCAGAAGGGACCAAGCTATCCAAACAGAGCTGCCAGGCAACTTATTTGCAGATGAGAAATACACACATTAATTAATTGAGGTAATCCTTAATACACGCTCTCATCTCCACTTACCTGTAAATGTGTTTTAAGATCTGGATGTTGCTGTTGAGGTCGTTTTATTATGTTTGGCCGTGATAACAGAACTCTTGGTTTGTGCCTGGTTCTTTTAAGAATGATGGCATGGAACTTTTCAGGAACACATAGGATGAAAACTTTTCACAACGTCAAGGATTTATTGCATTGTAGCATTATATACACCAGCAGTGTGGAATGTATTGTTGGTGCCTAGAGAAACTGCAGTCAGAATCTTTTTCTCATAATGAAATTTTCTACAGGGCAAAATCATTATTATTATTATTCATCTCATGATATCCCCACGCTGAACTCAAGGGAAAAAAGTGAAATGTTATGATGTCATTTAGCTAGCATGATTGATATTAACCCAGCCAAAAGAGAGAAATGTATCACTTCAGGCCTTACACAAAAAAGCGATTTTCTTGAGGGAGAATAGCTCATTGATCCAGCCAACAACTGCAGAATTTGTTCTTGCCCCGCTGCCAACAAGCAAGCTCATGAATGAAGGGATTGAGAATAAATAACTAGCATTACAGGAGCTGTGAAATGTGTCAGTGTCTAATATTAACATATTTGAGTAGCTTTCAGGTTTTGTACATGGTCCATCTCATTCAATCTTATACTTAGCTTTTAACAAAACTCCTGTGTTTACTAACACGCTTCTTTTCACAGGTCATCTCTGTATCTTAAAACTTTAGTATTACTTGATAAATTGTGCTCAAGATTTATAAATAATTCCATTGTGCAAAAATACAAAAACCTGCTTGAAATTCTTCTGGACTTCCTACATTTGACCTTTAAATGTATTTTCTTTCTTCAGCAGCAGAACAGAATCTTTCTGCTAAACCCAAGGAATACCTTCCCTTAGTGTTTCAGCCTAGCAATAAAACCTAACAGCTGAGTTTTGAAACTTTCCATCCAAGTATGAAATTACCATTGGAAGTACTGTACAGCTGTTTAAAATAATCATTAAGAGTCCATTAAATCCAGGAAGTAAGATATAAACACAAATTCATGTTAGTTGGAATTTAATGAAGTATTTTCCCAAGTCAAGTACAGGATATCCAGTTATGTCGGTCTTTTCCATTCTTTCATGCTGTTGTGCAAAATTTGAGTCTGAGAAAAATCTCAAAAGTTATGAAAATATTTTCATCAGGAATTTTAAATATTAAAATTTAAATAATTGCATTCTCATTTTTTATGGACTGCTTTACATGAATTGATTTTAAAACCACAATTCTTTAAAATCTGATTCAAATGAGTTTGAAAACTGGCCAAGGTTTCAAGGAAATTGAAATTGAAGCTGAGAAACCTTGAGATATATAGGGTGTAGTTTTTAGCTTGTTTCCTCAGGCAGTAATTTACAAGACAAAAGGTTATGTCATTTTTACAATACATACACAAGACTTTTATTTTTTGTAAGTAATTGGAGTTAATGCTCCTCACTGAACTGAATTCAGACCTTGTCAAATTCATTCCCAGTGAAATTGGACAATTCCATTCATTCATATGAATCAAACCCAGCCTGTAACATTTGGGATAATAAAGGGAAAACTTAAATGCAGCATGATAGGTAACATGCTGTATCCTCAGCTAAGGCAACTTTCTCCTTTAATCTTGGTAAAAGTTAATTAGTTTGTTTTTACCAGACTCCATTGTTACAGCTTCAACCCCTCACAGCTTCAACCTCAAACTGTCTACTGTGGACCTCACCTCATTCTTAAGGGATCCTTAAAGGGGGCATGCATAAGTGCCCCAGCGTGCCTACTTCCCCTGTCTTACTGTCCCCATTTATCTGTATTTACTTCCTTTGCTCCTATTTATATTCATACTTAATACTTGTTATCTTGTACATGTTTGACAAAGAAGCAAACAAATAAATAATGGGAATGGTGTTTCTATGTTGAGAGCTTTCTTTACAATCACTGTGCAATGCAAACTTTGGTTATGCTGACTGAACATGGATATTGAATTAACCAGTTTTTCTGGTTTTGCACAGTACATTGGTCCATAAAATAACTTGATAATCTTATAGAATACTAAACCACAAAAAACTAACCAAGTTTTAAACCAAGCACACTTAATGTGTGAATATAATTATTAACTGACCTGGTTAAGTATGAATTTTAATGTAATAAATGAGATTATTTCACAGAAGCATATAGTGCTTGTAAACTACTTTTTCACAAATTCCCACACAAGGGGATAATATTATCCATACATATTGTGGAGAAAGGCCACATGTTTTTCCTTAGCTGTTTCTTGGTTTTGGAATAACACTCTGAAGAGCCCCTTGAGTTTGTGGGTACAGAGGTGGCAGCACACATATTCTATTTTAGGAGTTGCCTTGAAATGTTTTGAGAGGTTCATTGAGCAATCAGAAGACAGATTTTTTGAAATATGGCTTTTTTTCTGACTTCTAAATCATTTTCCTATCTTCTGTATCTTGGCTTTGGGCTGTTCTCAAGCTCTTCTGGCAATATTTATGATGTTCTCCAGGACAAGTTCTACTTATTGAAACTCCCACTGATGTCAAAAAATCAAATGTAATTACCCAAGGAATACACGTCTTGATCCTTGTAGGGTAAAATCTGTGAAAGTTCTCACTTTAATTGGAGGGTAAACATAGATTAATGCAACAACTTTGGAAAGCAACAAGGAGCCAGTTTTCTGAAATCTGATTTGATGCATAATTTTGTATACTCTTGTCTCTCCAACTTCTTTTGAAATGCCAGTGTAGATTTTCTTCCTCATTTGGCTACTTCCGTAATGGTCTGAATGGCAAAGGAAAAGCAAACTAAAGTCTATCAACTCCATGCTGCATTATTAGTATCTTCTTTTATCTCTGTCTGTCTCCTCTCTGTCTCTTTCACATACATACACAAACATTTTTAAGAAACTTCTTTTCCTCACAAATTGTGGTGATAGGAATGAAAAAGAGCAGCAAAAGAATGTAAAAAAGCAGCAATCTCATCTCATTTATTTGCCTCAACTGAACACCAGCATACAATGAATCAAATGCTTCTAAATTCAATCTACAAAATTATGATGAACTCATTATTCTATTGTTAAGGCTGAGATCCTCAAATCGAGTCAATTGCAGCCAATTTTTGGGTTTTCATTTGGATTTGGATTTTTTGAGCAGAAGAAAGAACTGACAATGGTTTCCTTCTCAAGCATAAACAAAACTTCCCAGGATCGGATTTTTGAAAATGATGTTAATTTGACTGAGATGACTACATTTTACCAGCCTGGATGGCAAATTGCACTTTGGGCCATTGCCTACTTATTGATAATCACAGCATCGATTATAGGAAATGCTACCATCATTTGGATTATCCTGTCCCATCGACGAATGAGAACAGTCACCAACTATTTTATTGTGAACTTGGCTCTTTCCGATCTGCTAATGAGTGCTCTAAACACAGTTTTTAATTTTGTTTATGCCTGTCATAATGTCTGGTATTTTGGAGAGGGATTCTGCCGTTTCCATAACTTTGTTCCTGTTACTGCAATGTTTGTCAGCATTTATTCCATGACTGCTGTCTCTATGGAGAGGTAAGAAAAAGAATGATGAAAAGTTTACAGTACCATTGGAATTAAAAATAACAACTATATATCTGGTGGGTGTTCACTTGTAATAAAGATATGTTTGATATATACTTGTAGAAAATAGCTGATCTTAGAATAAGAATAACTAACATCATGAATATGGAAGAATACGAAGACTAATATGAATATGTAAAAGCATGCATATTCAGATGTTTTGAGTGCAGATACTGTAGTAAAGGGTTAACATTATAGCTCTAGATTATTGTGCACATTTACCTGGTCATAAATCCCATGGAACTGAAAAATGTTTATTTCTTACAGACATGCATAAAACTACCTTAATTTAATCCTAAATTGTAAAGAGACATTCCTTATCTACTGCTATGTATATTTTGTGCTGTTTTATTTTATAAGATCCACTTTCTGTGACCATCTTACAAAAACATGCTTGCCAGTTTTACATAATTTGTTCAGATTCTGCTGGATAGGACGTCAAAGAGAATTATAACCCATCTCACAACTGCTGGTAACAATTCATTCCTTTCTGGTATTCCACTAAATATTACTGAAATGTTGTTTCACATTTCCAGAGGGATATCTTTATTAGTCTTTGCAATAAGTTTATTAGTCTTTGTTAGTACTCTTCTACGAACTTTAAATACTTTGTTTGCACTTTAAGACCATGTAAGACTCGATGTTTCTCCAGCTCTGTCCTTGGGTAGAATCTCGCTTTTATAAAGAGTTTGTGTACTAACATTTCCCAGGTATCAATATTCTGACCAAAACAACCTGTATGCTTATGTGCAGGGGTGTCCGCAGGGAATGGAGAAGTCAAGAAATCAAAATGGCATCCAAGACTACGAGATCAAAGCCCTGCTCCTTTTTTGCATGCATTTTATGGGCAACAACCATAAAAAGGGTTAAGGAGCATCAATTAAGAAAAGCCAGAAAGTCAATCAGAAACTAAGACATCATGCAATTTTATATTGTTTATGTGAAATGATACAAATTACATCATGTATGTCAATGTATGTAATTAATGATGCTATAATGCAAAATATTGCAGGAGAAATGTGTTTCTCTTCATGGGGAATCTATTGAATTGCCATCCAGTAAAAGGTTTTATCGCATGGTCTATTCTAAACAAGCAGAAGGTACAAATTAAACTGGTTTTCTCCTTTTTGGAAAAGGACAATACATCAAAGATGTTTTATTTAACTTGTTCAGAAACTTGTTTTGCTGAAGTGGGACTGACAAGACCTGCTCTTTCTGAATCAGTTGTATCCTGTGAATCATAAAAAAAACCCAAATATAACAAAATTAAATCCTCATGAAAAATTGCTCCCGAGTTTCTCACATGGTGGTGTTTTATCATCGTACAATTAGACATCAAAAGATACTAGCCTTGAGTCCTAAGCAAAGGGGCACCCAGTAGAGTAGACCCTTTCCTGTGCATTCATTTGAGAAAGACCAATTTTATCCCCGATAGCTGCCCTTTTCAGTGCCTTTGGGTTGTCTTAGCAATCATAGTGGATGGACGGAGGCAAGTAGCTAGTTCTAAATGCAAACAAGTCCAAATGTAAGTTTGAACATGACTGCAGGAGCATGCAAAGGTTCTAAGTTTGTGGACCAGTCATATGTCCATTTTTTCAGCACTTATAACGTCAAACGGTTGCTAAGGACTCACTGTATACCTCAAGGTGTCCTCTGCTTTGCCACACTTCTTATAATGTATGAGCTTTTCCCAGTAATTTTAGTCACTTGTATAGAAATATAATGCAATCTATGAGTCACTTTTAAGTAATTTTCACTGGTCTTTACTGATATTGATCACTTTACCTTGAAACACAGACACCTACACACACACTGCTGGTCTGTGTAAAAGGTGCTCTCCTTCCAAGTAGGTCAGAGAGGAAACAACACTTAAGATGCCAAAGAACCTGTTTTGATTGGGGAAGTTACTGACACTTTTAAAGGCCAGAGAAGCCACCGCTGTGAATCTTTTGCTTTTCAAACAGCTGTTGCAACCTTTTTCACAAAAAGTGATAAACTAAGTTCATCCTCCTTGTATAAGATTACAAACATGAGTCAGATTTCATTACAATGAAGTGTAGCCATTTTGTTTTCCGCATATGGCAAGTAGCAGACACAGGTAATCCTTGGCTTACAACCACATTTTTTATTGCTAAATCAGACATTAGTTAAGTGAATTTTGCTCCATTTCACAACCTTTCTTTCCACAGTTATTATGTGAATCATTCCAAAACTGGCCAGAGAATTCTGGGAGTTGAAGTCCACAAGTCTTAAAGTTGCCAAGGTTGGGGACCCCTGGATTAGAGTTTGGATAAAGTAATGTGTCATTTTAAAGAACAGGGTGGGGAACAATAACACAGGACCTTGCATTGGGATTTTTATCTGCACAATCCAAGATCATTGGTAACAATATACTAGGGCCGCAATGTCAGACCTATGGCATCAGAGGTGGCATTCAAGCAGGTTCTGGCCAGTTCTGGAGAACCAGTAGCGGAAATTTTGAGTAGTTCGGAGAACCGGCAAATTCCACCCCTGACTGGAGATTTTACAGTATCCTTCCCCTGCCACGCCCACCAAGCCACACCCACAGAACCGGTACTAAAAAAATTTGAATCCCACCACTCAGCTCCACCGCACATGCTCACGTGCCTCCCATTGGCCAGCTGGTCTTCAGGTCTTTGTCGCCCATGCATGGGGGATGGGGTACATGCGGAGGACGGCGCATGGGGGTGCAGGCGCATGCACAGGGGGATGTACATGCATGTGTGGGGGTGGGGGCATGTGGGAGACACAGGAGACACGTGTGGGAGCGGGGCGCATGCGGGGCCGAGCGCACATATTGCATTTTGGGGATGTGCATGCGCTTTGGGCACTTGGTGTGGAAAAGGTTAGCCATCACTGTGCTAGGGAGATGGGCAAAAGAGATGGACCGTTCTTTCCTTGTTTTACAAGGTGAGTTGAGACCATCAAGGAGCCAGGTTGGCACATGGAGCACTAAAGAGAGCATACATTATGGCTCTCGGAACCTGAGGTGAGAAAGCATGGCTTTGCATCTCACAGTATTTTTATTTTGTTTCATTTTTTTACATTTTACAAAGTGTGTATATTCCTGGATATATATTTTGAAATAATTGTGGGGCATAGATCCTTAAAAGTTTAATTGCATGCATCAAAGGCCCCTTGCAATTTTATTTTATTTTTGGGGGGACCAGAGGAATGGCAATGTTTTTTTCTAGCATTTTAAAGGAGCAGGGTTGAAACAGTTGCTAATTGGGCAGGTGATTTACTGTTCTTTTTCTGTCATCTACATTCTTCCTTTTCCCTCACTTTTCGGATCCTTTTGTTACCTAGGAAATGTGTTAGGGAAGACTCATATTTCTCTTAAAATAAGTCAGAAGAGATGAACTGTAGAAAACCTGAGAATTTAGTAGGCTGACATTTTCTACAAATTAATGTAGAAACAATAACTTTGTCTTGACTGTAAGCTTCTCAGCATAGTTGTTCAATGGAAAAATCCATTCCTTCTGACCCTTCCCTGTTTCTTTCAGGTATGTGGCAATTGTTTACCCTTTCAAGCAAAAACTTTCCGCAGCAAACACAAAACGGATCATAGGAATAATCTGGCTGGTGGCTTGTGCACTTGCTTTTCCACAGTTCTTTTATGCACAAGTCATTGCAGACCATGGACTGGCCAAATGTGTTGTGATCTGGCCACACAATCACAGCCAAAGACAGCAGCTCACGTAAGCAGGGGCGGGCTTCAAATTTGTTTTAGCAAGGGGATCTCTGCCCTAATGACTGGCTGGGTGGATATGGCTGGGTGGTCCTGTGACTGGGTGGGTGTCGCCAACCCAACGTCGCTTCTTTGTCCTAATTACCTAAAACAAAGATACATACCAAAATGTTGTTTATTATTTCATGCATTTAATACTTAAATAAAAGACTGGGTGAAACCAGGCTTAATAGCAGTGACTGGGAGAGGGATCTTGGAGTTTTAATGGAGTTTCTGGTGAGTTACTTGATTCTTATTATTTGGAAATTAATCCCCACAGGGGCCAGTGGCTATGTTATCTCATTTGCTCAATGGCTCTCCCTTGTAAGCGCTGAGTAGATTGTTTATCTAACTTGCAAACACTTTTATGAGGTGTGAAATGCTCTTGGCTGAACGCCCAGAAGTTCAATTAAGCCTATTAAGAGCTTTCCCTTGCTGCTTGTCTTTCTGAGGTTATTGGGGCTCTCCAAGCCCCACAGAATCTTAGCTAGGGGCTCTCCTGAGCCCCTGGGAGACCCCAGCAGTCCACCTCTGCACATAAGTCTCCCACATAGACTGAAGTGAGAAATGTGCGGTATTTTGACAAATCTAATCCAAGCATAGAGGAGGAACAAGAGTGCCTAATGATTGATAGCTCTGTCTTACATCTGTTTTCAGAATGGTCAGATTAAAAAAAGCCCATTGCTTTTTTAAAGATCTACTGTATCATGTTTGTACTTACTGAGAAGGATGATAGATCATGAGATGAATAAATACTGCAGAGTCTCTTCAACAGACAAAAAAAGTTGTTTTTAATCTTCATTGGATTGGATCAGGAATTTCCCCACCTCTCCCAAAAGTGAAACACTTGGAATTTAGTCAAAGCCTCAAATTTTATCTAAGCAGACTTAAGAACAGAGGTGTCCAACTTTGTCAACTTTAAGACTTTGTGGACATCCCCCTCCATCCCCACCCTAGCTTAGGGTGAACTCTGGAGTGGGGAGGATCTTAATTAAGGCTTAATTTGGGGGGTAGGGCTTATATTGGGTGCACATGTAAAAATCAAGCTAGGACTTACTTTCAGGGTAGGGTTTTTTTTCAGGAAACGGTATACATATACACACTGTGTCCCAATGGAGCCCCAAATAATTCACTAGGCTAACAATGGTGTCTACTGGCTGAAATGGGAATGTGAAGTGCATGAACCACATTAAGAAAGATACCACCCAGTATTACAGAAGTGAATTAACTGCTGCAAGCAATTCCTGGCATGTCAGTTATGAAAAAGAGCTTTGTCTGAATATTTATTTTATCAGTTTAAACGTGGAAGCATCTAAAGGCTGGTTGATGCATTACCACTTTCTACATCTTGGTGATTGTGGAGCAAAGAGAAAAAAACTAAGGCAGATACAGGAGAGATAAGAATTCATGGAAAGAAAAATGAGACTGAAAGTGCTTCCTGGTGCTACAAGGAACAAAAGTTCTTTACTGTGCAATCTTTCCATACCCTCTCCTTTCGGAAGAAAGAAAAATAACATTTACTACGACCAAGTCACGTTCACGGGTCCTCACCATTTCCTTTGCACTTTGTTTCCTCATGTCCCACATAGTGCCATCATGGCTTCAGACAGTTTTTCATTGCCATTAATGAACAATTCCAATTCCCTAAACCAGGGGTCCCCAAAACTTGGCAACTTTAAGACTTGTGGAATTCTGGGAGTTGAAGTCCACAAGTCTTAAAGTTGCCAAGTTTGGAGACCCTCTGCCCTAGACAAAGGTGATCATGCGCGCTCTGGTGTTGTCATCAGAGCATTGTCATTCAGTGCCAGATCTTGCTCTAAGTTTCTCACACAAGGAAGAATGAAGATGGTGTCCAAAGGCCATTTTCACTCGCTTCCTTGTCTAAAGAGCTCTTGATCGAAGATTGTTCCATATATCATTGATAGGAAAGCTTGACTAGTTTCTGTTTGGAATTGGGGCCTCCACAGGGTCTTTCAAAAAAAAAAAAAGTCAAGATGGTAACTCTTCTGTCAATTTAAAGCCCTGCCCTTTTTCAATATTTATCATTATGCAATGCTGGTTAAAAAGAGGGTGGTGCCATAATTAATGGACATTTACCATGGGACACGCACATAAAAGCTAGGCGGAGTTTTGATTGCACCATCATAGCTTTTATCATGTAGATGTAGATTGCCCTTCTTACTAAAGGAAGGGAAATACTTATCCCTGATCATTCACACTCAAGCCTTTCTCCTTTTCCTTCTTCTTTCTTTTTCTTGTTTAGGTATCACATAGCTATCATTCTCCTGATTTATGTACTGCCTCTCACTGTGATGTTTGTCACATATAGTGCAATAGGAATAACTCTGTGGCATAATGATGTTCCTGGAGATCATACTAACATGGTGTACTATCAACATAAGACCGTAGCCAAGAAAAAGGTTAGTACTTTGTTGACTCCCCCCCAAAAGTACCTTAAAGTGGAATTGTAATATTCCATTGCAAGTCTCATACCACTGCACAATTGCACATTTATTCCCAGAAGATTATAAATCAACTAGCTTTGCTACAAAACTATGTGTTTGGGCTTAGTTTTTGGGGAGGAAAAAAAAGGGGGGGGGGAATTCTGCCTCTGCCTACCAGCATCCATCGGTATTCATCTGGCTAGCATCCTGTCTGTGTGAGAGAGTTGAGGGCTGTTTGGAAACTGAAAGAATATTTGCTGTGTGAGGATGGAGACAGCAGGGAGCCCAGGCATGGCTTAGATCAACTGATCTGTAGGAAAGCTGCTTGCTGCTGTGAAACTAAAACTGAAACTCTTCTCCTCTGCTTGTGTTTTACATTTGGAGCAGATTTCTTTTCAGGTGAGGAGGGGGAGTAGAACTCCTGAGCATCAGAGAGTGTTAATAATAACATATGAAACACTAATGCTCTGATAGTCATTTTGAAAAAATCCTTCCTTAGTGAGCACCTAGAAGCCAAGAGGAACATACGTGCAAAATTTCAAGTTTGTAGGCTTTACGGTTCTGGAGATTTTGTGATGATGTGTGAGTGGTATTTCGCTTTTATATATATAGATTATGTCTTCAGTAACAATCTTTGTAAAGCAACTTTGTAAAATCTGAGGCAAGAATTTGGGGATGTTACTTCTTGTCATCTTTGAAATCCCAACCTTGTACTCTGAGTCCTTTAAAAAGGAAATAAATGAATTCTGCATAGCTGACATGCCGCAGCATGAACTGGGATAATTTTTCATTAGCAATATCTTACAGGGCAAAAGTAAACATAATATCAGAGTTTTTATAAGCAGCTTACCGTTGCATTATCAAGTAATATTGATTCTGGTATTCATGGCACCAACACCCATTGACAAAATGCTGTGATTTCATATAAAATGTACCAGTTGCAATAATTCAGGGCCCCCCCAAACTTGGCAACTTTAACACTTGTAGACTTCAACTCCCAGAATTCTGGGAGTTGAAGCCCACAAGTCTTAAAGTTGCCAAGTTTGGAGACCTCTGCAATAATTCCAGTTATTTTGGTAGCATATAGTAGCTTGGTGAACTGCTCCAAGAAAGAGATCTCCGAGAGAAAACTTCTTGTTATAATGAGAGACCAGCCAGTCAGTGTCGTGCATGTTATCTTGAACTTCAGACAGGAAGAACCAACTTTGCCTAGAGCTGAAGTCTGTGGGAAAAGGTTATACGGCCAAATCAGGCACAGTGAGTAAGCCTTTCACAAAAGGCTCCCTGCTTTTATTTGCCTACACACAATTGTTGGTCTGGAACTATGTTGAGACACAGACTGGGAATCAAGACAGTGTCAGCATGTTTATTTGAGACCAGAGAATTCATCTGCTGTCTTGGGTCACGTGCTACAATCTTGCTGGTCTGGTAAACTCCAAGGCAACAATAATCAGCGTGAACTTCAGGATTTTGGAGGTCCTCATGCCTGGCATTCTGAATGGGCCCCCCTCACTTGACAAAGATGAGACTTTCCAAGTAAATTCTTACACTTTCTAAGCACCAGTCTGGTTAAAGCAGCTGTAAAATAATAGGTTTTCTTGGATGTGCTACGAAAGGAGAAATGTTCAGCTTTGCTGAGTGACAGCAGTGAAGATTAACAAAGATTCAGCTGGCAGTTATCTTCTCTGATAAGATATCTTTGTCAAGTTGGACTTTCTTCTACAACCAGTTTATGATTTTTGTAGAATCTTATATAGAAACATTTCAGGTCAAGCTGGAAGAGCAGAACAGCCGGTCATAGACACTAACATTGGTACATCATCCTAACTTCTGTTTCCAGATGCCTCTTAGCTTAATATTGACCTCATGATGTTTACTCTTGCCATTCTCTGCATCTTCTTCTGTCCTTCCTTCCAGTTTGGAAGGAACAAGTAAAGAAAGAAAACAAAGACCTTGACATTACACTGAGTGTTAAAATCTAGATAACCTTTAGATGATTGCCAAGAGATACATAAAGCTCTTAACTTATTGCTGCATCAATTAGTCTGGAGTTTGTCATGCTTGATGAACTTCAAGGTGAAAAAATTAAGGTGCTACATACATTTCTTTTCTTGGGAGTCATGAAGTGAGCACTTGGCCTCTCATGTCTGGACCACAAACATCTGAAAGTCTGGCATGGCTACTACACGTGGTAAGAAAGAAAAAACAGAACTTTTGGTTCCTCTTTTTCAGAAATACAGTCATGATCTGGGTTTCTGTAGCCTAGATTTTAGGATTAATTTTATTTTGCCATTGCAAAATAAACAATAAACAAACAACCAATTAAAAAAATAGAAGAAAACAAGAAAAAGAGCAAAACACTCCTGACAACCACAGTATCATATTAGCAAGAGCTTCACATGAAGGTTGCATGAAAGGACAATCACATCCTCATTGTAATCCTTTATCTATAATCTGTGTCTGAAAGCCACTCATTCATAAATTGCAAATAACATCAGGTTCAAAAACTTCGAGGAATTGCAACTATAGATTTATTTTTCCAAAGGTGAAGGTCAACTATATTAACCATAAGAACCATACAGAGAACCCATTTCTATTGACCAGCCATTGGTTTGTAGCAAAGGCATGCCAAGGTCAATAAACGATCATAAAAGCTGGTCAGAGGTTGACTATTCTTATCAAATATGAATAGCTGCTTTGTTCTCAGATTGGAACGAAACAGCTTCACTTGAAATGTTTTGTTGGAAGGATTTGAGTCTCCAGTGGCATCTGCAGACTGTCTCTCCGTGAGAATCTGAAGTGTGTCCTTCTGGGGCAGGTTCCATCTCTTTGGAGTGCGCTTGCAATGTTGCAACACATGTAGAAAAGGACTGGTGCTTGACCACAACTCTATGATGCAGCTTGCAGCACGGTGAACTGTCTGAAAACCAAACATATCAAAAGGAATCCTGTATTGAGATGAGACAATTCATGTAGTAGTTCAAAGCAGTGTCTAAGGTTTCTCAGGCTTACAAGGAGAGATAAGGGAGTTTAGAACCCCTCCCCTTATCTCGATGTGTATTTAGTGAAACAAAAGCCAGTATGTTAATTCCCCCATCCCACCCCTTTTGTAAGAAACAATCTTTTTCACAGTTTCCCAGGGCATACCTAATTTCCCCCCACCCCCTTTCAGAACGAACTTTTCCAGAAGTTCCCAGGACACATCTCACTGTGGAATTTTTATGGTCTTCTCATCTCCTGGCCTCTCAGAGGTGATAGGTTCCAGCCATCTGGGTTTCCTCCCTCCATTGTATCGTGTAAGTTATACAAATTTGATATAAGATTAAATATATTCAGGTTACACCAAGAAAGGATTTCTTTATCAGTCTCTCCCCACCCCCTTTTCTTCTTCCACCGAAGAAATGACAGATACACAGATCTGACATCCTTCCCACTTGTCCATTCCCTAAGGATACTACCAAGAGTATTCCATGAAAGTTTCAAGAATTCTGCATAGGAAACAGTGAATCTTTTCTTCCTCCAAAGCTGACAGAAATGCGCAACTGCTACTTGTTACCCAATCTATAAAAATGAAGGCAAAGAATGACTGATTTAAAAAAAAAAATTCAAATCCCCAAACAGACAGTGAAAGCAACAGTGAAGCATATCTCTCTCGCCTGTTCACTACCATGCTCTTAATTTTTCAACTTACACCTCAGTGAAGTATGGCAGGAACGAAACCTTGTGTGATGACCTGGGGCATGGCACAAAAGCAACAGTCAAATAAGCAAGAAGAGTTCCTTTATTATCTCCAACTTTGCCCCCAATATGCAAGTTATCTTCAGCTGGAGAAAAACTCTCCCAGGAACAGTCTTTAACTGTAGAAAATTCAGTCCAAAACAAGATACAAGATAGGGCAGGAGAAGGAATTTCAGACTTGAAAGCACAGCAAAACTCACAGTTGGGAAGACACCACGAACACAGATAAGCCACGATGATACCAGATAAATTCACGTTTGCTCCCAACAACTTGCTGTGTGCAGCTTCCTCTTTTATACCCTGTGTTCCCAGATGCAGCTAATGAAGGGAATCAGGGCCCTTTCCTCCCCCCCATAAGCCACACAACTCACATTGCTCCCTTCTCCGTTCCTCCCTGCATGCCCTACGATGAAGAGGGGGTGGACCTGGGTCTTTCTCAGAATCCGTCTCCCTTGCTCTACCTCTTCCCTGCTCTGCCCAGCCAGACTTTGCCCTTCCCCAGTTTCTTTCACAGACAATGGAGCGACATTCCCTGTTCAGCTTCTCCCTCCGAGTCAGATTCCAACAGGCGCATGACACCTTGGCGGGCTTTTTGGCAGATGCATTTTCCATGTAGCCATGGCTTGGATGAAGTTTTTAAAAACAAGTCAATTGAGGGATGTCCAACTACTTGAAAGGTTAAGAACAAAACACTCATTTCCCCTCAACTTCAGGACAAAACTCTAGAATGGCATGCCCACTGCTCCAAGCTCAGAAAATTTCTCATGTAGAATGTTTTGTACCATTCCTAGTCAGATTATACAATGGGAAAGAAAGAATGAAACAGTCATAAAACAATTCTATGTTGTTGTTTTTGTCCAAGTTTGTCAGGGCAATGGTTGCAGTTGTGATAACATTTGCCATTTGCTGGTTCCCTTATCATTTCTACTTCATCCTGGGAAGCATCTGGGAGGAAATCAACAGGCAGAAGTACATCCAACAAGTTTATCTCACTGTGTTCTTGCTGGCCATGAGTTCTGCAGTGTACAGTCCAATTATTTATTGCTCTCTTAATCATAGGTAAGTATTGTGTAGCTTAAGGGACTTCAGTGGGTGAAAAGATCTATTACCCAAGGACAGTACAGTATAAAACGACATATAGATAAATGTTCACTTCAAATTACTGAAATGTAATTTGGTGCCATCACTCACACCAAATATTTTTTTTCCCTTAACATTATTTTTTAATGTAAAAACATCAGCTTTACATTTTACAAAGTGGTAAATGCTCAAGGGTAAGTTGAGATACAGGTTAATTATCAAATACTAAGCCACAGTTTGATAAACAAAAGATGGTGAGTTAATTCCTCTATAAAAATAACTCACGAATCCATGGTGTAATAGCCAGAGTGTCTGGATTCACAGGGTGCTAAGCCTGTTGAATGTGGAGGTTACTGCTTATCACAAGTGAACCCAAATACCACTGACATATCGAGATCGGGGTGGGTGTCAAACTCGATTTCATTGAGAGCCACATCAGAGTTGTGTTTGACCTTGGGGAGCCAGGGGAGCATGGATAGGATAGGGTGGGTGGGGCCCTCTGCCAGTGAAAACAGAGCTTGGGGGCTGCGGCCAGCTGTCATGGCCGAAAATGGAGCCTAAGAGGGCGACATGAGCCTCTCCTAAGCTCCGTTTTTGCTGGCATAGGCACCGCAGGCCAGTCATTCACTGTTTCCAGGGTTTCTTAGGCCAGATCTAAGCACCCCACAGGCAGGGGTGGGATTCAGCTGGTTTGGGCAAACTGGATGCTAAATTTACATCTGGTTCGCCAAATGGTAGTTGAACCAACCAGCTGGCCCCGCCCACCCCATCCCTCCCCTCCGAGGAGTCTACATGCGGCCCATTTTGGATGCAGGTAAGTGCAAGATCTGTGCAGAGGCTCTGGGAGGTCGAAAAACGGCCCTCCTGGAAGTTCCAGAAGTCCAGAAAAGGGCCTGTTTCCAGCTTCTGGAGGGCCTCTGGAGCCCAGGGGAGGACATTTTTGCCTCCGGACTCTGGGGAAGGCAAAAAATGGTCCTCCCGGAAGTTCCGGTAAGCCACGCTCATCATGGCCATGCCCACCCAGCAATCAGGCAGAGAAATGGTTGTTGGGATTTTTGAATCCCATCCCTGCCCACAGGCCAAATCTGGCCTGCTGGCCTTCAGTTTGACACCCCAATCAACTAATGTAGGTAGTGAGGGTGAAAATGAGACACAATCTGAATCCGGGTGTGGCTGGAAGTTGTGTCCAATTGGACACTTGCATTTCCTTTGGGGTATGCAGTTAGAATTGAAAACTAAGAAATCTTTCAAAGACAGAATTGCTCCTGGAATGCACGTCATATTTCACAAACATTCTGCATGGTAAATATTTCTTTCTGCACCAGAAATATCCTGTAGCATTTCTGCATCCTCCCTGTTTGCCATGGAAATGTAGTATGGGTAGTCCTCATCTTACAACCATTCATTTAATGACTGTTCAAAGTTATGTGTGATGACTCAGGGTGGGATACAAAAGCAACAAAGTCACAAAAACAGGTGAAATCCCTTTAATTCAACTTGACTTTAAAGGTCCAATTGTCATTGACTGGAGAAAAAATTCCCCCACAAACAGTTGCGAAAAGGAAGAACTTCCGTTCAAACTCAAAATACATATAAATTATAAATAAACAGCAAGAAAAACCATTCTGAAGAATTGAGACAAGTCAGGAAAAGAGCATGAAGACGTCCACAGATATCGAAATACACACACTGGGAGGGATGTCAAAACTCAGATAAGAACTGATAGATTAGAAATATTTTCACACTTTGCTTCCAGCACTGGGCCATGCATAGTTTGTCCTTTTAAACAGTCCTCACAGCTGTAGCCCTTGAAGGGGATCAAGGCCCCTTCCTCCCACATAGACCATGCTATTCTTATTTCTCCCTTATCCGCTCCTCCCTGCGTGTCCTAGGATGAAGAGAGGATGGGCCTGGGTCTTCCTCTGAATGCCCATCTGGCCTATGCCCTTCCCCAGTTTCCTCCACAACCTCTGGAGCCACACTCCCATTCCCTGTTCCTCCTCTCCCTTGGAGTCAGATTTTAATGGGCATGACACAATAGCACTGACAAAAGGGACTTATCGCCATTTTTATACTCATGGCCGTTGAAGCATCTCCATGATCAAAATTCAGACACTTGGCAAGTGGCATATATTTATGACATTTGTTGTGTCCCAGGCTCATGTGATCACCAACCTTCTGAAAAGCAAAGTCAATGCAGAGGTCAGATTCACTTAGAAACCATGTTACTAAAATGGCAACAATTCACTTAACAACTAGGGTAAGCAAGGCTATACTATGGAACAAAACTCACTTAACAACTGTTACTTAGCAACATAAATTTTTGGGCTCGGTTGTGGTTGTAAGTCAAAGACTTTCTCTAGCAAATTCTACATTTATTCTGTTCAGAATTTTGAGACAGATGTTTTAGTTTGGCAGGGAATGAGTGAATTCCTTTCACTCCAAAGGAATGAAGTTCTTTGGAGGAAATTATGCCTTTTGATTTTTGACTTGAGGGGAAACTTATGCTTTGATTCTTTCCAGTTTTTTTTTCTCCTGGGCTTTATGGCTTGGAGCATGTAGCACAGGTCACTGCAAGGCCAATGTGCTACATGATTTTTACTAACAAAAAATAATCACCCACCAGCCTTAGATCCATGATGTCCACCTGACTTCAAAAATATTCAGCAGGCAATGAGTCTAGATCAGGGATATCCAACCTTGGTAACGTTAAGACCTGTTAAGAACTCCCAGAATTCCCCATCCAGCACAGATCTTAAAATTGCCAGGACTGGGTGGGATTCAATTTTTTTTACTACCGGTTCTGTGGGTGTGGCTTGGTGGGCGTGGCAGGGAAGGAGATACTGCAAAATCCCCATTCCCTCCCCACCCCACTAACCTGCCTTCCAGCTCTGTTCTCCTGTGCAGGGCAACAAAAGAAGACCCAGCCGATCAACTGGGACTCGGGAGGCAGAGAAAAGATGGGGGTGAGGCCAGTCAGAGGTGGGATTTGCCGGTTCTCCAAACTACTCAAAATTTCCGCTATCGGTTCTCCAAAACAGGTTAGAACTTGCTGAATACCACCTATGGCTGGATATCTATGGTCTAGAACATGGGTATCAAACTCGATGGTGTCACATGACGTGCCATGACATTTTTTTGCCTTTGTGGAACTGGGATGGGCGTGGCCTGTGCATGCTACATCTGGCCCATGGGCTGCCAGTTTGACACCCCTGGTCTAGAATCTCTGACACAAAGAGGGAGGTAGGAGTCAAAAAAATCAAAATAGTGGCCCAAGCATGTGAGCAATGGCCAACCCTTCTTTATGAACATAATATAACACTTTATAAAAGACATGGGACTTAACTGCCAGGCCGGCCAGCTTGATTTTTCTGAGCCCACCTTTATAGATACCCCTGTTTGGTTAGAGGTCAGGCCAGAGACATGTGATGACCTGGGGCATGGCACAAAAGCAACAAAGCCACAAAAGTCGGTCAAGTCCCTTTAATTCCTCCAACTTGGCCCCCAATGTCCAGTTATCATCGGCTGGACAAAAAACTCCCAAGAACAGTTTTTAAAGGAAATAAATTCAGTCTGAACCCAAAGTACACATAAATTATAAATAAAAACTAACACAAACCACTCTGCAGCAATTAACGAGACAGGGCAGGATAAGAAATTGCAGACTTCAAAAGATAACAAAATACACAGTTGGGAAGATGCCAGAACCCAGATAAGACTTGACAAATAAAGATAATTCATGCTTTGCTTCCAGCAAGGTGCTGTGTGCAAACACCATTTTTATCCTGATTTCCCAGCTGCAGCTAATGAAGGGAATCAGGGCCTTTTTCTCCCCCGTAACTTATGTTGCTCTCTTATCCGTTCCTCTCTGCATGCCCTAGGATGAAGAGGGGATGGGCCTGGGTCTTCCTCTGAATGCCCAGTCAGACTGTGCCCTTCCCCAGTTTCTCGACAGCGACCTCCCCCTTGAAATCAGATTCCAACAAGGGCATGACAGTCAGACAGATGAGTCAGTAGAGAGATAGTAAATCATAAAACTGAGGTGGAAAATACTGTAGAACACACTTAAAAATGGAAAGGTATGGTAGAAATTGGGGGAGGGGATGATGGCTTCGCTCTTTTGTCTTTGGGTTAGATAACAGGCATTTTATTCATATTTGTGCTCCTGGCAGGTTCCGATCTGGATTCAGAATTGCTTTTCAATGTTGCCCCTGCATCAAAACTACAGAAAGAGACCGGCTTAACCTCAGCTATCCTGATCCTTACAGAAAATCCAAAGAGAACAATCATCCAACTTCTCTATGAGTTGCTTAGCAATGTACCCAACTGATCACGTTGTCGGTTACTCATATGTATTGGGTGGCATGCTTTTTAATCCAAAAGGCTTGAATAACAACTTCATTGGCCTGGTTTTTGTTGTAGCATCAAAAATACTGCAATAGATCTGGCAGGTAGTTTGTGCAGGTAGTTTTCAATTTAAAACCATTTGTTTAGTGACCAAAGTTATAACAGCATGGAAAAAAGTGATTTATGATTGTTCTTCACACTGGTGACCATTGCAGCATCCACATGGTCACATGATTAAAATTTGGATGTTTGGCAACTGGCATGCATAATGTGATGACCCGGGATGTGACACAAAAATAACCAAATCACAAAAGTAAAATAAATTCCTTTTAATGCCTCAATAATTGGCCCCAATGTCCAATTATCCTTGGCTGGATAACAAACTCTTCAAAAAAACAATCTATGAAGGGCAGAAATGCAGTCCAAACCCAAAGTAAAGATAATTAGAAATTTTAAAAAAAACCAACACAAACCACACTGAAGTAATTAACAAGGCAGGCCAGGATGATAAATTGCAGACTTTCAAAGGATAACGCAGCACCCACAGTTGGGAGGATGCCAAAACCCAAATAAGTCTCGACCAAGATAATGCACGCTTTGCTTCCAGCAAAGAGCTGTGTGCAAACACCCACTTATATCCTGTTCTCCCAGCTGCAACCAATGAAAGAGATCAGGGCCTTCTTCTCTCTTGCAAGCCACTTTGCTCCCTTCTCCATTTCTCCCTGCGTGCCCTAAGATGAAGAAGGGATGGCCCTCTGAATGCCCAGCCGGACTGTGCCGTTCCTGTTTCCTCCTCAGCCACAGGAGCCACACTCCCTCTCCCTGTCAGCTGCTCAATCTCCCCCTCAGAATCAGACTCCAACAAGGGCATGGCATATATTTATGATGGTTGCAAGATCCTGGGGTCCTGTGATCACCTTTTGCAAACTTCTGACAAGCAAGGTCAATGGGGAAGCCAGATTCACTTAACAACTGTGGCAAGAAAGGTTGCAAAATGGGGTAAAACTCACTGTTGCTTAGCAATGGAAATTTGAGGCTCAGTTGCAGTTGTAAATTGAGGACTACCTATCATTATTATTTTGTAGTGGCACTGCCTGTTTGTGGTCCTTTTGAAATCCCTTTTTCCATAAAAGATATTGATTGTTCTTTTCCCCACAAAATAAGCCGTTAATACATTTTCCCCAGTGTGTCTTGATAATCTGTTTTGCCAATTTCTTGCTATAAACTCTATTCCACTGATATTATCAGTACCTTAAACGACCAAATTAATCAGCAACCAGTCATTTATTGCAGTTTTAATTATTCCAATATTTGTACACAATAAAGATAATTTAAATACATTTAACTGGTTCCAACTTCGCCCGTTGTTATAAAGAACTGTTGTGATTAGCCAGCAGCATGTGTGGACGGCTCAGGAGCCAGGACCATTAGGGAGTGGTCTGCTGGCTTCAGAGATTGTGGGGGCTGGCAGCAGCAATGAGGTTCCTGAGAAACCTGTGCCAAGTATGCATGTGTGCAGGGCTGCTCGCAGGAAAGAGCAGCTGCAGCAGCACGGGTGACTCGGGAGTAAGGGTGCAAGATAATGGCCCCTCCTTCAAGATAAAAACCAGCTGTGAATCAGAAGTTCTTTGCAGGAAGCAAAGACATTTTGAAACTCGAGCTTTGTGGACATTGCAGTATCTTAGTTGGTATTTGAAGACTCTTGTGTGGTAAAATATTTCTAGGTAACCTTATTCTTGGTAGCTTTGCAGTTTTGGCAAGGCTTGTGCTTATCAAAATTAATTAGTTTGCAGCAGTCTTTTGTGCCTGTTTTATTGGAAAAGGGTTTGGGTCAGAACAAGAACAATTGGTGAGCCCAATTCAGGAACTAATAGAGACCAAAAGTTAAGCGTCCACCATGTACTCCTAGACATTAGGTATAAATCTACTGGTAATTTAAAGTGCATTTTCTCCCTAAAATATTTTTTGATTCCATTCACCACCCTGGGGCTGATGCTTAAAATGCTTTGTTCCAGACAAATGTCCTCTTTAGGGAAACTGCACTTTTTAAAAAAGCCTACATATATGCAAAATTACTTCTACACACACATTGCAATGATCAAAACTGCATTTTGCAGGCTATGGAGAATGTACTTATGAAAAATCAAAGTCATTCATCACCTTTCCTCAAGAACATCGAACCAAATTATAACAGAAATTACGGGTGGGGCTGGAAGTCCTGAAAACTGGGATTTTGAGAATGAGGAATTAATGAAAGTAATAAAGATATCCTTCAACTCAGTTCAAAGTTATGATGGAACCATCAAAAGGTACTCATGGCCTGGATCTGAAAGTCTAATGGCTGCCATAAGACCACATATTGAGCAGTCAGCAACTGGCCTGCATTATGGCCATTTGAAGCATCCTGGAGTACCGGGATCATGGTTTGCGATGTTTTTGGTGGAAACCAGCATTTGTTTGTTCCAAGAGTACCTCCATAGCAAGCAAGGGTTCACTTAATGACCACCACAAAATAGATCATAAAATCAGGCATAGTCGCATGATGATCCAATTAACGACCATAATAACTAATTGTGGGCTCAACTACAGTTGTAAGTAGAGGTCTGTGTTATGGTCCTTCCACCTAACTACCTTGAACATCATGAGTTGTCCTAGGAAGATTAGAGGGATCAAATCCAAGCTATAATTTCCGAACGAAGCCTTTCTTTCACTGCAAAGCATATAAGGGAAATGACTTTTATGAAAAGGCTTTTATTACTTGGAAAAAAATGTTACTTCAGACCCGTTTTTCTTTCCCATTGAAGTTATAACTGGTTCAGCCCTCCTTCAATCCCCAACAAGAACTCCACGAGTGTAAATTAAATGTTGCAAAGTTCTAAAAACTGGGCAAAGTGAGAAAAAAAATCTTCCTTGTATTTCTCCATAATTTGAAAAACCCCTGAAGTCTCTTGGAAATAATATCAGATTTAACACTCATTATTACAGCTCATTAAACATAGCAATAAGACAGTGTACTGAGGCATGCTTTAAATATTTATTATAATTTATGAGGTAAGAATATTTCACTGAAGAAAGGGAAAATATTGATTTATATAAATTTATTAAATAGTGATTTATATACTATAAAATACCCCAAATTGTTTTTAAATAACTTTGGAAATAAACTTCCATATCAAAGATTCCAGCAAACTGAAAAGCAGCACAGAATAAAATCATGGATCAAGATTTATTTTTTAGGAAAAAAAATTTTTTTCTAATGCTGGGAGGTTTTTTTTAACCCTCTTAAAAACATCTGCAAAAAAAAAAACTTCAGAAGATTGCAAGGAATAGAGGCATCAGTATGTATGTGAATGTTTCCCGAAATTAGACCAATTTACAGCCTAAAAAATAAGCATCCTATTGAATAAGTGTATGTAAACATTGCCAAACTTACAAAAAATTTCCAGATAGGCACAGATTTTGCAATTTAAACCGGACATTCGTTAGCATCTGTCAATATTAAAGCCCTTAACATGCAAAGTTTTTATCTTGTTTTGAACATAGAATTCCTGCTTATAAGGAATGAAGACTGTGAGTTTTCTAACATTACACAATGAACAGCTGAGGCCATTTTTATGCCAACCAAGCTCCCACCCACTTTTGATTTTTGTTTCTTCAGTACTGAAGCTGTAAACTGTAACAACTATATAAAAATAAGCTAACTGTGCAAACCTAAATTCATGCCCAAAGTTTAATCCTGGAAGAACATATCTGCATGTCAAAATTCACTCTGGGACCCATGAAGATTAAGCCCCAGGCAGGTTTGCTGACTGAACTAGAACACTTGAGTTTTGCAACCACATGTTCAGGATCTGAAATATAAAAAGTTCTTCTAAACATGTTTATCGAAACTCAAAATTGGCTAGATTTCTGAATTCTTCAGGAAGGTTCTAGTCTAAAAATTTGGAGAAAATTATTCCTCCCTGGTTTCTCTTGCATTTTTACAACATAAATACCTCTTTCATTCTTGTCAGAAAGAATCAATGGACACCAACAAACACACTTCAAAATAAAGTTTAATTATGTCACAAATATCCACTTTGCACTATGTAGTATCATCACTACTAGTAGGCAATATAAAAAGACTTTCCAGCATAGGAAAACCACGGGAATCATGCGATTCTTCAGGAAGACGTACACACGCACACACACTAAAAGCTGCAAAATACCGGGCAAGACTCATTTTACCACAACATTCGATCACAATGCACCAAAATGTGTACTGAAAATGCTTATTAAGAGAGAAGGGCAATCCGGATTTTGAGATTCAGAGTAATACTAAGCTTGCTTTGCTTTATTTTCATTTTGCTGTTTCTTGTTGCCAATGATGTGATCAATATCATTTATTGAAATGGAGATAGCTGGAGTCTTTAAAAAGCCCAGCTAATCCCTTTGCTACTTGGGTAATTATTAACAAAAGAACAGAGTTCAGTCTCTATAATCATGTTCTAATTTAAATTTCAAGTTTAGATCAAACTGGGAGATCTTGTAACTTGGGATATCCGTGGTTTGTTTGCACATTATCTTTACTGGTGCTACCTGTAATATTTTTCAAGTATCTTGGTAAATCGCATCACCAAATCTAACCAGAGAATAATGCTCCAGGAATTTTTAGAGTACTAATTGCCCACATGCCTCCTATCTCCAAGTGTACATTTTCAGAAGTATAATTGGTGCAATTCAACTCCATAAAAACTAATGTGATTTCTCTAGGAATTCTACTGTAATCACCACAGAAGGTAGAGTGTATCATATTTTCCCCTCCGATTCTTTGGCTATAGCAAAGTCAAGACTATTTTAATGTTTTTTAATTGTGTAAATGTCCTACAGAAACATCCAAAGTAGGAAGCCACTCATACCTATTCAGTTTCCTGCAAATTTTAGAATAATTTATCAGATGCCCTAGGCTGTAAGAGAAAATCAAAATGGAGGCCAGGCCTGTAGTCCCTGGTAGAGCAATGTTTCTCAACCCGGCAACTTTAAGGTATGTGAACTTCAGCTCCCAGAATTCCTCGGCCAACCAAGCGTTGAAATCCACACAGCTTAAAGTTACTGAGGTTGAGAACTACTGCTCTGCTCCAGAGCAAAGGCTGGATAGGATTGTTCAGGAGAGGGATTTTGTTTTTTAAAAAGTGAAGATGATAGACAGGACTTCACAGAGCCCTACCTCAATATACAGTATATGAAAAAAGATGGGGCTTCAGTTCTGCAGGTTCCTATAGCTTTGGTTATTGGATGCGAATACAACCGATTTGGTTCTTCTGGATGTGCATCTGTGATATGGATCCGACAGAAACTCAAGTCTCTGCCCCCAACCCATTATATTCTCCCATGCAAGTTTCCCCCAGAATTCACGACCTTAGTAAACTGGAAATGGCTCTCAGCAGGACATAAAATAACAAGGGAATTCCAAACTTTTATTAAAGGGGGGGGGGGGGNAAGGGGGGGGGGGGGGAGAAACCTGGAAAATAGCAAAGCTAATATAAAGGCAAAAAGCATTTCTCAAAACGAGAGATCTGAATCACCTGAGGGCACCTTTGATTGTGTCACCTTTGATTGTATTCGTAAAAACTTGTCTTTTGAAACGGTGCTTGAAATTTGGACACTGATTTCCAAAGCCAAAAGAAATGGCAAGTGGGGAAGAGATATCGGTTGACTCATTAATTGATCTGCACATCCTTTGGGTTCAGTGCAAACTGAAGAACATTCAGGTCATTAAAGGGAGTCTAAGTGCAGAAGATTCAAATGCTACCAGAATGCAGTATAAACTTCAAGATGAAGGAATAAAACAATCATGGGTGAAAAGTTCAGATGGGAATTGCTAAGTTCCCTCTGCATAAGCATTTGCCTCATATTCAGCACTGTTAGTGGTATGTTTATTTAATGTGGACATAGTAGCAGCTGCAAAGAATACACTTGACATGGGACCACCACCTGCTCTCGCTCACGTCAATTTTTGGGCTGTAATTTTAGAATCTCAAATCATAAATTAGTTTCTGACATTTTGCTTAAATTATCCTTTTTTTTTTTTCATGATCTACAGATGGGGAATGTACTAAATAGGGCAGAAAAAGACACATGCAGACAAAGGGACCCAAAGTGGAAGATATTATCAGCAACAGCATACTTAATCAGCATTCTATTTTTATTTTACTCTTTTTTTTTCCTTAAACCCCAACCCTTCCACCAAGCAGCAAGTTCTGGGCTCTTCCCTGCCAGTTCAGGCTACAGAACTGCTGCTTGTCAAGAAAGTGCTTGGAAGTCATAAGCAGCCCAGGGAGCAGAGTTCAGTTGTGTTCAGCGTCGCGCAGTCGGCATCCCACCGCAGTGATGAGGGCGGCTCCTTTGCCGCTGCCATCTTCCGAAAGCAGGAATGTCACGTTGCATTTGGGCGCCAGCTCCTTTACCGTTTGGTGCATGACCTTTGAAAAGCTGCAAGAAAGCAGAGAAAAGGATGAAAAGTCCTCCTCCTGCCCAACTGAAAATGGCTCCATCACCTAAATATGCCTGGAGGGGATGGGTGGGCTTCACCTAACTTGCAGGTGGCAGGAAGGTTGGCCTCTGCAGGTGCGGTAGTGCATGAGAATTCCTGCCATTTCCAAAGTGTGACCATGTCACTCATGAACAAAAGCAGCAGGGGATCTACTGCAACACAACACCCACCCACCCCAATCTTGCTGATTTCAGATCTACTGTTGTTATGCGCAGGTAGGCAGGAATTTTAATTTTATTTGTTTATGTATCACATTTCTACACCACCCATTCTTACTTAAGTGACTCTTAGGGGAATGACCAAAATGTGGAGATGTTTTTCCTACATTACGACTAAAATGTGATGGTTGTGCAAAAAGAATGGCCATGGATATTATATAGAACAGAGGTCTCCAAACTTGGTAAGTTTAAGACTTGTGGACTTCTACTTCCAGAATTCTCCAGCCAGCATAGTATAGCTGGTTGGAGAATTTTAGGAGCTGAAGACCAACTAGTCTTAAACTTGCCAAGTTTGGAGACCTCTGATGTAGAATAATACCATGTACATTTTATACAACAGCCTTCTTCAACCTGTGTTCTCAAGATGTGTTGAGACTGCTTTTCCTAGAACTGCCAACAACAATCTTGAGGAAGGCTGTTAATACAGAAATGCCTGCTAGCAACTGTCCATGGAAAGCCAGAGGCACAGATTGGCATGTGCTCTACACATAGTCAAGGATATGGATGGAATAGGCAGGCACTTATTTTCACTCACATAGAAAAAAAAATGAACATCCTGTCAGATTACAAACATCCCCCGCCCTTCATTTATTACTCAGGAAATAATGCTGGAGGAAGACAGTATACAGTGGTCACATGTACCATATTTTTGTACTTGGAAAGGAATTTATTATTTTATTTATTAAATTTATTTGCTGCCTATCTCGCCTTGGGGCCAGTCTAGGCAGCTTATAATAATAAAAAGGAAGAAAATGGAAGGAATGTAATCAGAAGTAAAATAATACAACCCATAAACAATGAAAAAGGAATACAACAAGAATATCAACATGACCAAAAGATGAATGGGTGAAGAGTAAAGAGCAAGGGAGGAGGAGATTATAATTTTTATATATTACATAAAAATTATATATTTATCTTAATTTATAGTATGTATATGTAATTTAATTAAAATGTATACACACATGTGTACACTGCACACATGAAGAGTCACCTTGTGGTGAGATGGACACCGAATAAATTTAATAGATAATAAAATAATAATAAAAGATTAACAACACGAGAAGAAAAACTGATCTGTGATGGCTTCAATTTAGTGTGCCAACTCTGAACCTCCATGAAAGAGTCCCATTTTTTCAACTTTTCCTTCTTCTGAAAACCACAACACTTACAACGAACCATCAGAAGAACATCATCCCATGTTTGCATTAACATACATGATGGTGGTGATAAAGGTACTTGAGACTGAATGACTACATTTCCCACACATGGACTGGGAGGGGGAATGAGATTTAAACCATTCAGAATCCAGCATTTGCTCTTACCCAGATACACTCACACAAAATACTTACTGTGGATGAAGTTTGTATAGTGTGCCATCTACACCCACGGTTATATCCAGATGCTCCAAGCCTCTGTTCTCCCTTATTTTGTCCACAACAGCAGCCATTCCAGCACCACACATCTGAGCTGCCCTCCGCGACACAGCTCCACATACTGTCTTCACAATTATACTGTCATCGCAAGTGCTGTTCAGGCCAAGCTGCTGGAGAATAGTACGGACCTGAAGCAACGCTAACCTATCGCTGTTGAGAAAGAGCATGAAGGGGGCAGAGTCAAGTACATGAATGACTTTCCAAAGTGAAGCATCTCATTTGAGGGCAAAACTAGCTCAGGGACCACTGCCCCACAGACCACACAGATTTCACATCTAGAGTATCTTTGCAAACAACATGCAGACCCTACCCACTATATCAGTGGTGGCTCAGCTTTTTGGGCTCCTGTGCCCAAAATTGTGCATGCGCTTGCACACTTGCACTCACATGCCAGCACCCAGAAGGTAAGGCGTGCCCCCCCACGCCCCATATGCAGGAGTGTGCAATCCCTCCCACCCCTGCATGCCCCCCCATCCCCTTACCTGTACTACATCTCACAGTTGATTTTTGCCCCGTTTGAGGCCTTTTTTGGCCTCCCAGAGGCTTCAGGAAGGCTTTTCAGGCCGAAAACTAGTCTTGTTTCATCACTTCTGGTATTTCCAGAAAAACAGGAAGTGATGAAGCAGGCTTAGTTTTCATCCTGAAAAGCCTTCCTGAAGCCTCTGGGAGGCTGAAAAAGTCCTCAAACTGGGCAAAAATTAGTTGTGAGGCGCACGCATGCACAGTGAGGTAAGTTTGCCTGCAACTCGCGTGCTGGCACAAATGGCTCTGTGTGCTACCTGTGGTATGCATGCCATAGATTCGCCATCACGGCACAATATTCAGCTAATGTAATGGTATGCGGGGATGACCTTGGGAGACAGAAGAGAGAACTGCAGACTGGACAGGTAAGATGTAAAAGATATCTCTGCCTACAGAAGGAGGGAGGATGCAGGGATGTTTTAAAAAGGCCCCTCCCTGGTTTTATTAAGGAAAAGGAAAAAGGGGAGAAAAACTTTCCATTTTCTATTAATATAATTCTGTTAATATAATCTTTCAATGGACAGAGCTAATGCTCTGGGTTGTGCTTCTGATCTGGACTAACTCACAGGGCTAACAGCTGAGGCCTATTTACTCAAAACATAAATCAGGATTCATGTAATTCTACATAAGCAAGATGTTTTTATTTGACCAGCATCATTTTGAAATCTGACTCCAATGAAATATCAGTAATAGGCTATGAGAAAGTTATCTTTGATAACATGAGTCAGAATCCTTTAAAAAATGATCCACTCTCCATCCGGTTTGAGCTTCAGTGACAGACCGAAACCTCATCTCTGTGAGGCTTCAATCCATGCCCCGAGCCGGCTGGTTTCAGGGCTAAGCCACCCCATAGAGGTGGTGAAGAGGGGGGAGACTGCCAGCAGGGTTGTAGAGAGAGTCGGCATCTCTCCTCCACCAGATGGCGCATTTACTCCCCCCTTCCCGAAGGGTGGTTGCAGAAATGGCCACCACAAAGAAGAACTTGACCGGAAAGAACATGCAGGAGGAAGATAAAAGAAGAAAGTTTGACCGGCAACAGTCACAGCAAAGCAACAAATAGGACCTGGAATTTAATCGTGTTAAAAATAACAACATTGTTCCTAAGTAGATTTTTAAAGCTGCTAAGGAGAGAGAAGAGAAAAGATTTGGTTTCCTTTCTCCTTTTCTATACTGACAGCTAAGAGACTTAAGCAAGAATTGAAAAAAAATCTACTTTGACATCAATGGCATTTAATGCCTGAAATAAAAGTCAAAGGATAATAAAGATTTCTGGATAATTTAAAAGCTTTTGAAAAACAGGCAAGGAGAGAAAAAGAATAAAGGGCAGGATCTGGAAGGGAAGAGACTGCTGGATTAAAAAACTTACAGCAAAATCACCAGACAATCCCAAAAGATACTCCTAACTGAAATATCACAACAAAAACCCAGGAAGAGAAAGTCGAAAAAGAAATAAGAAGATATATAATCGGGACTATCTGGATTACTTGATGATTTCTGGATTCTTGGTTATTGTTTTGAATGACTAAAGTCAATCGGGTCGGTTGATTTAAAAATGTTGTTAAAATGGCTCACTTAGAAGACTGAAAATGGAACTTAAAAAGTACAAAAGAAATAGAGAAGGGAGAGGTTCTTTTTGGCTTCGTACTTTCAGTTTTTAGAAATGGAGATTTGGAATTATAGAAACAACAAGAATCGCCTACAGAAGAAGTTCGACACAGAGAAGCATCTTTAATGAACAAGTAATCTTAGATGGGGGAAAAAGGGAAAGGGGGGAAAGAGAATGGAAAGCTTTAAGATTGGGAAAACAACTCCACAAAAATACAGTGAAAAATAAGTATAAAATCAGAAGCAACAGAGAGAGAAATGCAGAAGAGAGAATTAGAACTAGAGAGACAGGGGGTAAAAGGGGAAGGGAGAAGTTGAAGGGAAGAAGAAAGGAAAAGAGTTATAAAGGACAGAAGCAAAATATAGAGGAAACAGGGCCTATTTAGAGATAATGGGTGAAAACTTAATGGAAAAGGGATTCTGCAAAGGTAATAAGATAGTATGGTTATATAGAACACAGAAATAATTTTAGAAAAATATGAAACAATGTACATTAAAATGTCTTGATAACTAGCCATTGTAGTTGCAGTGGAATTCTTGTCTACATAATTAAATGTAACAAAAGGTATATTTAATGATTTAAAAAACACATGTGTAGAGAAATAAGCGGAAAATTAATTATGAGATATGTGTTTTTAAGGAAATATATATTAATAAAGAAGTGTTGAAGATGTTAAGAATTTTTAATGATTAGTAATGATAGAACTGAACTGAAATGGAATGAGGGTTTATATTTACAATCTTTTTTATATTTACATATTTCTTTTTGTAAAAAAAGCAATATAGTGTGTATTATAATTACCAAGCAGAATTTGATTGGAAGTTAATGTATTATGTATTATATCGAAGGTCATAAAACTTAATGTATATATTGAAGTTTAAATAAGAGTTTGAATGATGTAATTAAAGATATAAAGGTGTTATCTCCAATTAGTAACTACAGGAGAAAATTTGTTTTATGAGAAAAGAATAATATGAAATTGAAACAGAACAGACAAAAGTAAATATAAATGATTTGAATGAGATGAGATAATCAAATAAAATTAAAGACAGGCGCGACAAACTAATAATTAGTTCTTTACTTTTAAAACATCACATATAAGGCACGAAAAACACCTACGAACAACCTATATAGAAATGTAAAAGTATACTCGATTGGAATACAACACAAAAAGGAGCATGAAATTGAGTTTTGTGTCTGTATAAAGAAATTTAACCCGGGACCATGCTATTTTCAAAAAAGATGTTTTACTTGTATTTTTTGTGTGAAAACCCAAATAAAACTTTATTTTTTTAAAAAATGATCCACTCTCATGAACATCTGGATCACCATAATGGGACCACCTGCAAAACAGTCTGGCCAGCTTGGTCCAAAGATGGAATGGAATTGTTTCCAAGTTCTCCAGAACATTTTATTCCCGGGACACGAGATTTTACACAAACCTAGTTCTAGATGAACTGAAGTATCACTGTTTTTAGTGGGAATATTACAAATATGATGAATTCTGAACCCAAGCCCGCTTTTTTCAATTTTAGCTCTCATCTAATGTTCTAATGCTTCAAAATAAAGATTTTTTTCCCAATAAACACCTTTCGCAAGGTAAAGTTATAGTCTCCTACCAAACATAAACATCCTTTTTAAGTGTACCCCTTCATTAACTTGCCTGGTTTTTAAAAGGTCTAGTGACAGAAAACAGGAGAGAACTGCCCACTCTCCAAGACAATATCATTGAAGAATAAGACACTCTGGAAATGGTCAGCATTACTCCTCAGTTTTTATATTAATATGTTCCCACATTATGCTTGAAATTGGTTGGTGTGGTAATTAAGCCATCAGGCTAGAAACCAAGAGACTGTGAGTTCTAATCCTGCCTTAATAAAGTCAGCTAAGCGACCTTGGGAATAATCACATTCTCTCAGTCTTTGGAAGAAAACAATGCCACCAGCTTTCAAAAATTCTTGCCAGGAAAACTGTAAGGACTAATCCAGAAAGTCAACATTGAAGTCAACACTAACTCAAAGGAACCTGCCAAAAGAGAGAGAGAAAAAACCTGTACTGCTACCAAACTGGTTTTTTTTCCCTGAGCTGAAGCTGAAGCAAAATACGTTCCTTCTGATACCGGAACATTGGTGTGCCAAACACCTGTTACCTGTTATATCATAGAACAACAATCCATGAAAGAAAGTGGATAGTTTCCTCCAAATCCAAATTAACCCCAGATTAACATGGACACTTCTTGCCTCTACTTGTTTCTTGGTTTTGCTCATTTGGGATCTTCCTGTAATTTCTTTCTGAGCACTAAGTAATCCTGATACTGGTTAGCTTTGACAAAAATCAGTCAAAAACTCAGCTAGATCAGAGATAGGGAAACAAGCCCTTAATGACTTGTGGACTTCAACTCTCAGAATCTGAAGCCGTAAAGGGCCATTGTTCCCAACCCCCTAAGCTACATGATGAGGACAAAGTATTGATGTGAGTTTGTGAAGAAAATGTTCAATTAGATACCTAAGTAACTACTAATATAGAGATAATGACAAGCTCCATTCCAGATATATTGTGCGCAACTTACCTCTCAATCTGTGAAAGAAACTTGGTTTCAAAAATGCCCCTAGTTTTCAGTGTTTCTGAAATTTGACCTCTGAAAAGGAATCCTCTTTTTGTGAAGTCAATCAAAATATTACGGACAATTTCTCCTAAATACATTCCACTGATCATCTTCTCATACCTACGATCATGGACAAAAATACTAGTTCAGAAACACTGTTAGTAAGAATGACAGAAATTAAGTATTTTTTATCGAGAACAAGATTTCTTTGGGCATAAACTTATAAACCTTGAATGACTTAAGAAAACAGGTTGTTCAGCTCAGAACTCAATGGCAACAGTCTGTCCCTAGAAAAACCAAAGAATTTCCTGAAAAGGTAACACACAAGCTTCTTTTTCCTTTGTTGTAATTTGTTTTTTAAAATCTATTGCATTTTTCACAAGCAGATTGAGCAGGAGAATTTTTACATTGCTTCATTTACATGAAGCAAAAATGTAAAACCAATGCGTAGTCAGTGAACTACTGGCAGTCCTTGATTTTCAACCGCAACCAAGCCCAAAATTTATGTTTCTCAATGAAGCATTTAAGTGAGTTTTGCCCCATTTTACAACCTCTCTTGCCATTAGTTAAATGAATCAGTGTAGTAGGTTAAGTTAGTAACACAGTTGTTAAGTGAATCAGACTTCTCCATTGACTTTGCTTGTCAGAAGGTCACAAAATGGGATCCCATAACCCCAGGAACACTGCAACTGTCACAAATATGAGCTAGTTGCCAAGCATCTGAATTTTGATCACATGACCATGGGGATGCTCCAAGGGTCACGTGAAAAATGGTCCCAAGTCACTTTCAGTGTTGTTGTAACTTTGACCCGTCACCAAACAAACTGTTAAGCCCTGATTCAGAAATCCATGTGAACCGAGAAGCCACATCCCATGCGCCTTTCACACCTGTTGATGAATATGACAATCGTTCCATTTCACACATTTTCAATCCCCTCTTATTTTTCCTAAACGGGTAGTCCTCATTTAGCAACCACAACAGGAACCAGCAACTTGAGCATTAAATGAAGTGCTCTGTGAGGGAAACTACAACCATACTTAACAATATTACTTCAGCTTTCCTTTGGTTTGTCAGTGTCCTAGATGCAAGGATACCTTACGAAGTTACATTTTAATCACTGCCACAACTGCAAATGGTCACTAAATGACCAATGAATTGGCAAAGTACAGGCCAAAGGAAGGGAGAAAAGAGAGAAAGCATGCTTTTCTCCTGATATTTTTTTGGGAGGGGGGTGCATGATAACAATTTGTTGTAGCTATTCTTCCGCATTTATCAGGAATCAAACCCAAAATTTCCCAGACCAACAGCTGTTATTTCTCATTCTACCGTAAATAATCCTGAGCATGCTCAGTCTCCATTGCTGACTTTGGAAAGTCCTAGCCCATCTCAATTTAAGGATGGTTGTTACCCATCTTTCATAGTGATGGATAAAAATATTTCTGACTTCACTTTGGATGTCTGTCTTCTTTTTTTAAAAAAAAAATTAACAAGCATAAACAAACACAAACATAAACACAAAACATAAAACCTTCTTTCCATGGATGTTTGTCTTCTTGATGTTATCATCAGAATCTTGTAAAAGAAACCACAATAATTGTACTGCCCGCACATCTACATTCTAACTGTAAGCGTTCAGTCTCTGGCTGAGGTGTACACCCTTCTGTCCTCCAATAGTACTGCACACAACTGGAGGTAACCACCTCTGCCTCAAAAGAAAGCCACACAACTTCACATTTCTCATCAGGACCTACCTTTGCTTGCCACTATTTAATGAAAACTCATCCACAGCTTTGTCATAGATTGTCCTGATATCATCTAGGCATCCGTTGTCCCCAAAGGCACCCCATTCCATGTTCACACACATCCTGCCCTGGTCTCCTTCCACCATTTCAATATTTCTGGCTTCCTCCATGTAGCAGGCATTGCTCCCAGTTCCTGGCATTAGGAAATACAGAAGCCTTTCATTGCCTTTTAACTGAAATTACAATCCCGAATGTGGTCTTAAGTAAAAAACTGCCATTCTCTCTCATATACAGTGCACGACCCTCTCTCTTATTATATAGCACACATACTGCCTTCCAACACAAACAATAAAAACATAATTGAATGGAATTCAGTGTGGTCAAGAGAAGGGGTAGCAGCAATTGGAAAGGGAAATAGAAAGCGAGGAATATAATTGGATCGAAAGGTGAAGAGAAGAGGGAAATGCTTTGGTTTGATGGGAAACCAAGTCAAACAGTTTCTCCCCAGCATAGCTGAATGCGGTCCTTGTGAAGATCTACTCTTATCTGCCTTCTGAAATCACAGATTGGGATGGGGTGGGGGATCCCACTTTCCAGGGGAATTTATTAAGGACTGGAAAGCATATAATTGCTTCTAGAAAAGCTTCTGGTTTGAGAAATGTAAACGTCAGATCAATCTACAGTAGAAAGTAAAGTAGAATTATTAAAGTAAAAGGGAAGGTTTGGCATGGTTGAAAACAGAATCTGTTTTGTAAGTACCACTAAGCTCCTCACAGCAAAATATTAAAGCAGGCCTCAAACATACCCACAATGAGTCCTATTTCACAATTTGGATCTTCGTAGGCACAAGTCATCATAGTTCCAACTGTATCATTCACTACAGCCACAACATCCAGTTCAAATTCCTTGAAAGAGACAACATTATAACACCATTATTTTTTTTGCAAAAATTAAAAAAAAACAACCCAGCATTTATTATCTATTCTCTGCTTTTTGCCACTTCCTTATGACTACATCTAGCTTTTATCTTTTAATACCCCTTCAATGAATACTTCTGTTTATACTGTTTTGAAAAAGTAATATATTCTAAAATGTTAGGAATAATAGGAAGCTCCCTTACATAATTTTTGGGTACACCAGATATGTATTAAATCACCATCAAAGGCCAGTACTCCACCAAGGGCTAGCAACAAATGTTCAAATCTGCCTTAGTTTCACCAGCATTTTTTTTTGCATATTCTTCACTTTATAGACAAGCATGTACTATATTCTAAGCTAAGCAATGTAGAGAATGTGATGATACATCAGTGATTCAACCAACAATATATTAATTTTAAAATGATCACAATCTTTCAATCTTGAACCAAAAAAGGACGTATAACTCACCTCTCTTCTTTTAATTCCATCTCTTAGCAAATTAACAACATCCTCTCCTTCGCAGTCAGTAGCCTTAAAACCCTTGGTCCAATTCAAAAGGATACCCTGAAAAACAAAGTAAGTAAAGTCCACATCTGATCCTAAACATGTGTTATCAGAACAAACCAGAAATAGCCACCAAAAGCAATACTGGACCTAAACAACTAATGAACACTTATGACAGCCATTTATTATTGCGTGCCCAACACAGATTATTCCATCTGATCTGGTTGGCATTAGATTGGGGAAAGATGGCATTAAGACATCCATGACATCCATACCACACCTGTGGAATGTTAGACTAAGCAACTTGGGGTTAGAAGGAGACAGTAACCTACATTTCCTCAGCTAGAAGATTATTTACTCTTCAGTGTTAACTATGCTAAATCTGCCATCCAGAAAAGCCAAGTGAAACAAGAAGCAAAGGCTGAAGTGATATGACACTCTCCTTCCTTCCTATGCCAGTATTTCTCAAATTCAGCATCTTTAAGATGTGTGGACTCCAATTCCTCAGCCACACATCCTAAAGGTGCTCAGGTTAAAATCACTGCTCTGTGTTATAAATCAGCAATGTAAATTGATAGTAACCATTATTCCTGGAAGTATCTATTTCGATTTCCACTTAAGGATCACTGTCAAAGCACAGAGCCATACACATACAGAAATTAACCTGGGGACAGGTTTTCGATCCCTGCAACGAGCATAGCATCAATGCCACCTGCAAGAAGTCCCAGGTTGACATTTGGCATTTTCAGACGAGCTGGGAAATGCTTCCGTTTGAAACGCCGTCCAGAGCAGCTACCACTTCAAGGCAGGCAATACTAAGCAATACAGATCGAATGATCAGAATTCAAAATGAAGAACTTCTCTGCTAGGCCTGAAACAGAGAAACCCATGTAGAGGCTCTCAACTTATGACCACAATAGGGACCAAAATTTCCACTGCTAAGCAAGGCAGGTATTGAGTGAGTTGCAGTTGATTTTATACCCTTTTTTGCCACTGTTAAATGCATGTTAAATGCGTCACTGCAACCATTAAGGCAATCATAGGGTTCTTCAATGAATCCTACTTTCCACCATTGATCTCGTTTGCTGGAAGTCGACTGGGAAAGTCACGTGACCCTGGGATGCTGCAACCATCGTAAAAGCAAGGACCAGTTAACAAGTGCTGGGATTTTGATCACACGACCACAGGTATGCTGCGGCAGTTGTAAGTGCAAGGACCAATTCTAAGTCATTTTTCTCAGTGCCACTGTAACTTTGAAGCATCATTAAACAAACTGTTGTGCATCAAGGACTACCGTATTTTTCGCAATGTAAGATGCACCTGACCATAAGACACACCTAGGTTTGGGCAATGACACCTAGAAAATGGGCAATGACAAAAGACAGAAGAGGCAGGGTTCAGCACTGTAGAAGGACCCTGCCGCCATGGCCTATATTTGTTGCGGCCCGACAGCAGCCAGCAAAGCTGACAACAGGTTAGGACAGTGAGGAGGTTGGGGAGGAGCATGGGCCAGTCCTGGAGCCTGGCAAAGGTTCTGATCGGTGCTCTGCGTCAAAGGCAGAGATGGGGCCAGGGCCATCTGACTGTTATCAGCTGCCTTCGGAGTCAAACATCAGTGAGGCAAAAGAACAGCTAGAGCCTGTTCCTAGTGTGCACAAGCACAGAGTTGCCAGGCAAAGGGAACAGCTGAGGAACAAGGGCCGACTTGGGAATAAAGCCACAGGTGGATGAATGGCCCCTCCCCTAGAGTATAAAAGAGGAACAAAAGGGGAATGGGGCTTTGCAGGAAACGATTAGTTCATTCCGACATGCTTGCCAAGTATTGCCAGTGACTGAAAGATATAGGCCTGGTGTCTCTCCAAGCCTGATAAAGGTTTGTAATTGAGAACTATCATGAAAGACTGTTGGGCTGGGACTTTGTTGGAGAGGAAATTCATTGCAAATCAAATAAAAGAGGTTTATTGGGATGAGGACTCAGCTTCCTGCTGTTGGGGGAAGCCTAGGTCAGAACAGTATTTTTCGCTCCATGAGATGCACAGATATTTCCACCTATTTTTGGTACCTGTGGACAAGAACTCCCACCCAGGTTTTCTTCCCAAGGACAGATTTAAACTTCTCTTGCTCCAAGCCCATGTTTGTGGTTCAACCAGCAACAGTTGGATTTTGCACCATTTTCATTTATATTGCTTTTCCATTCATAAAATGCCAAAGGACAGATCCCCAGTATCAGGTGATGAAAACTGATGTTTGTGAACAAAAGCCACTTACACAATCTAAGCTGTTCTGTTTGCAGGGAAAAGAAAAGGTAAAGCCCAGAGGGAGGCAAGCTCCTTTTATCCCCATGTAATCCAAGAAGTCCGAAATGCAGGTGACAATGTGATCGAACAGCTAAAAAGAGAAGGAAATTCCCGTCATAAAATAATTGGTTCTTGTTTTCAAAATTGCATTTAACAATTAGTAGCATTGCTTATTTTCTTCTCGCACTGCTCACCTCTTCTCCTGTCCCCTGCATAACCTCTACAGGGATTGAATATATTTTATTGTGCATTTCCACCATCCTTCTTTTACCACTTCGGATCTTCACCAGCAAAACACGGAAGTTTGTCCCACCAAGATCCAGAGCCAGGAAGTCTCCATTCTCTGCAAATGAAGGAGTTTTAAACATTAGGAATAAAGCCCTTAAATTCTGTTGGAGAATGGTGATGTAGCCTGCTGGTAAGTATCTCATAAACATCAGGTTGGCCATTGGAGGAGGAAAATACTGCACTACCCTTGCCTTTCGCTATATAAGTCATCTTAAGAATAGATACTGGATTATTAATTAATATTAGTTATTACTACATATAATTAATATAACAGAATAACAAGAGTTGGAAGGGACCTTGGAGGCAGGAAACCCTATACCACTTCAGACGAATGGTTATCCAATGTTTTCTTAAAAACCTTCAGTGATTGGAGCATCTACAACTTCTGAAGGCAAACTGTTCTACTGATTAATTGTTCTCAGTGTTGGAAAAGTTCTCCTTAGTTCTTGGTTGCTTCTCTTCTTGATTAATTTCCATCCATTGCTTCTTATCCTACCCTCAGGTACTTTGGAAAATAAGTAGATTTCCTCTTCTTTGTGGCCTCAAATATTAAAACACTGCTATTGTAGGAGTGCCTAGTCCTTTTCACTAGAGTAGACTGTTTATACTATATAGAGAGCCATTTTGAAAACTTCACTGGCTTTAAAATAACAAAATCAAACATGGATCTTCCCAAATGGTTAATCAGCCTAAAATGTTTTGAAAATGCAGAAAAGTTGAGGCATATATGTAGTATTTTAATATTAACACCTCACACCAACAAAATTTGGGTTGCTGAGCAATGCTGAAGATGACTGAGGTGCATCGGATATGAAGGTTTACCACTAAGTGGCGCTTCAGCTCCATTACAATTAAAAGGGATACAGAATAGAACACAGAATAACAGAGAAGGGACCTTGGAGCTGGGCTGGCTGGGGAATTCTGGGAGTTGAAGTCCTCCAGGCTTAAAGTTGCCACGGTTGGAGATCCCTGTTCTAGTCTAACCTCCAACTCTTATAAACCTCCAGTGATGGAGCTCCCACAACCTCTTGGAAGCAAGCCATTCCACTGACTATCCTAGAATTCGCCAGTTAGCAGGCATATCAAAGTAGGTGTATCAATATTTGGAAAATTACAAAATGTGGATTGCCAACCAATAGCAGATCTTTAATTGGTGAGTTCCAGCCTTTTATTTAAAAAAAAACAAAACCAAAATTTTGTTCTGCATCAACCTGGAGCTCTTTCAATATTTTTATTTCCATACCTCTAATTCCAGACCATGATCATATACTTGTTGGGATTTCTGGAGGCTGTATTCTGAAATACCTAATCGGCATCAGATCAACCATTTCCCCTAAAGGTCATGAGAGAGCTACCTGTCCCGTCAGGGGTGCTGCGGACAAAGGTGGGCAGCATCTTGACCTTGGCGTGGTCATGTGACTTCTTCTTGAGGCCGGCCTCCATCTCAATCCTCATCCGCTTCTTCACCTGAAGCAGCTGTTCGTTGGTGAGCTTGAATTCTGCCAGGGTCTCGGCAATCAACCGGTGCTGTTCCGCTAGCCGATAAGCTACTGCGGTCACAAAGGCTGCCCCCTTCCCGCTGCCACTCTCAGAGAGCAAGAAACGCACATCGGAATCAGGAACTAAGCGTCGCATCGTTTTATGCAGGCGCCTGGCGTATCTAAAGAACAAGAAAGGGTGAAATCATCTTTTGTTTAATGCACAACACAACCACATTCATAGCTCACAGCAGATGCCTGGATCACCCTTGTGCCATCTTCAGCAACCCTCCCATCATGCTAACCAGCCTCTCTCCTTGTACAAAGGCATGAAAGCAATTCATACGGTATCGAGGAGTAACTTAGCCAATTTGGTGTAGTGGTTAAGTGTCGGCCTAGAAACCAAGAAACCACGAGTTCTCATCCTGCCCCATATATGAAAACTGGCTGGGTGACTTTGGCCCAATCACCCTCTCTCAGTCCCACCCACCTGACAGGATGATTATTGGGGGGAAATTAGGAGGAAGGAGCATTGTGCATCTTTTCTATCTTGAGTTAAATATTAAATATAAAGTAATAAAGGCAAGACAAAAATCTAATGAATAAATAAAAACTACTATTTGAGAACTCCAGGAGCTTATCTAGTCCCACAGAACAACAACATAACTTGTACAGAGAAACTGAGGATAAATTAATGGAATTGAGACCCGCCAAAGTAATCTCTGCCTGTTTTGTTCAACTGATTAACATCGCTCTTCCCTCAAGAAAACTGAGAAAACCTTATCTCTAAAATCCCATATGTTGTGAGAAATGCTGCTGCATGAATTATGGAGTAACAGGCACAAGAGAAGGTATGAGCAACTTCTTCAGGGGAAAGAAATCCCTCTGTATCAAAACAATTAAAAATAATTAGAGTTATCTCCCTAGGGCTGAAAATCGAGATAACTCCTTCAAAATACAATTTTTAAGCATTCAGGCAGAAGGAGTGAATCAAGGTTTGTTACAAGTTAATAAAAGTATTCCTTTCCAAAGGTTCAGACCATGAATTTTTTTTACAGCTTTCAAAGCAATACATTATGAAGAAAAAAAATCAGAGGTCTCCAACCTTGGCAACTCTTAAGACTTGTAGATTTCAACTTCCAGAATTCTCCAGCCAGCTGTGCTGGCTGGAGAATTCTGGAAGTTGAAGTCCACAAGTCTTAAAGTTGCCAAGATTGGAGACCCCTAACCTAAATCTTAACTTATCTTTTCCTGCACTCTGGTAACAATGAAATCCATATTGGTTTCATAGCGCATTAGCGGGTTACTAAATTAATTCTTTGGTTTGTCCAATATAAAAAAAGGATCTCCCCCCCNGCCCCCCCCCCCCCCCCCCAGGAATATAGAAATTCAGGCAATCATCCATGCTTCAGTCAGCTGGTGGCAATGAGCTCTACCTAAGCCATCCTTAAAAACCATTCAGAAGCTTCATCTGGTCCTGACTGCATGGGCAGAGACAGGCATCACTATTTGCAAAGTTGCACAGCTTCTTGGTGTGCTTTAGGGCATAATCCAAATTACTAGTCATCATCTGCAAAGCCCTGCATGGAACAGGTCCAGATTATTTGAAGAACTGCCTACGTACCATTGTTTATGCCCAGCTAATACATGCTAGCAGAGTTGGCATGCTCTGGATGCCTTTGATAAAACAGGACCATCTACTGGAAGCATACCTTCTCTGTTGCACTATGCCTGCCCTTTGGAATGACTTGGGCCTCTTAATATCCATAGGACTCCTGCTCTGTTGGCTTTCTATAAGGCCTTAAAAATCTGGATGTCTCCTGGGCCTTGACTTAAGATGAGATCCCTGCTGAATGTTTTATGGTCTATGAATGGTCTATGTTTTTATGTAGATCAACCAGATCCCCTCTTCTTTGGTTTTGTATTGTGATTTTATTGTTTTTTATTGTGTGCTAACCAAATCAAATGTTTGAATCTGGGTGAGTACCTAAATAGAATGGATGGATAGATGGGAGGGAGAGTAGACAGACAGACCACACTGTTTTCTTCCAGATATTTTTCAGTTCCTTATTATTACTTAGAACCCTAGGATTTCCTGAACATCTTCCATACAATTATTAATTAGATCCTGAATAAATAAGAGGGGGGAAAGCATGGGAAGCCACCTTCCCCATTCCTTCATGCACGTGAACTCATGGAATAATGTCAGGCACGAAGAATCAGGATCGTTCGTAAAGTTGCAGCATAGATTTGTTCAAACTAAGACACAAAATCCTGATCAACTAACAGTCAGCACTGAACAGGTGCCAGAGAAGAATCAACAAAGGAGGCTGGATTTGCATCTCTTGTGGTAACGCAAGGATTGTAAACATTTAATTTTAGAGTCCCCCAATTCTTCCTGCTCTTCTACAAATACTCAGCAAAATATAATAGAAGCCATAGAGCTTTACATGTTACAGAGATGCTTATGGCCCTAGGTGGCAAACAGTTTACAAATATTGTATAAGTAGATATCCCTGTTAGGGTGTAAAGGGTATAGAGCATCCTCATAAATACTTTATTTGTTTAACAAATTTATATATCCACCATCTCATAAAAAATGACTCTATTAACTGTTTTCAGATTCCAGCCTGCATGATTAACCATCCACGTTTCTCTCTATGAAGAATTCTGTTTATTGAGCTAAAGTTCAGAGTATCAGATGCCAGCATGGCTGACCTTTGCTAGAGATGGCTCTTAACAGGTGCCAAGATATAATTATGGAAACTGCACAAGATCTTACTGCGGATGCATCTTGTAAAGAGATCCATCCACTCCCACCGTGGTGCGCAACCGGCCAACTCCTTTATTGTCCCGCAGCTGATTCAGGATAGCACCCAGAGTACTTGCCACCAAGTTCGCAGAGCGGAACGACACAATGGTGCACACATGCTGGACAGCGATGCAGTCTTCGTGGGAGGGCTCAACCCCAAGACGTGTCAGTATGTCTTTGGCTTTATGCAAACCTTCCTTGCTCCTAAAAACCAGAAGCAAACACGATATGAGGTTCTAAAATTCATAATTTAATGACACAACAATCTGACAGCAAAGTCACTCATTCAAGTTGCAGATGTTGGAAGAATCTGAGAATGGGTTATAATAATCTCTCCAAGAAGGTGCTGTGGGAATTCCATGAAGGTTCAAGAGAGAGAGAGATGGGGAGCCTGGATGGACACAACTGTATATTAACTGCTATAAAGGACAATGACCTTCTCATAGTGTGTTTAGTTCTGCAATATGTAATGAATTTGGAAAGAGGGCACTGATTTGAAAACCATTATGCAACAAAGCAATCAATCAGGAACATTATTTGTGATGTCTTTCCTTTAAATAAGCTACACAGACAGGAAGAAACTTTTTTTAAAAAATCAAATGTTGAGGCATACATTGAAATTTTATTTCTTCCTTGCTGCAGTAATATATTGCACTATTTTGTTATCAATGTTTATTATCATTTTCTTCAATCCAAAATATGTCCTCCCCTCCCAACACAATTCTGCACAGACTGAAAATTTTCAGATACAATGCAGTAATGTAAATATATACCATGACAGCTATAATAACCCTATGACACAGTATTTGTGTTTGTGCAAAAAACATAGGGATTTGGATGGATGGATGTCAGTAACAATAAAAATGAATTAAAAGATGTTACAGTGCCCAAACTGTTGTGGAAGCAAACAGATTTAAAAGACTTAACAAGGAGAAAATACTTCCATAAATGCAAACTTAATGCTTGAATCTGTGGCCTGTTCCTGAAGTTATTGGCAAACAAAATACAACTACTAAGCCATATCTGAGCTTCAAATAATTGGAATATGGCCTACAAATATGATCAACACTTCAGAATTCTAATTATTAGAACAAACAGGTCTAATTCTCAAGCCCCCTGAAACACATTCAAAAGGTAAAGTCAAAAGCAGATTCAGATACAGACTTCACAGATATACATCAATGAGGTTTAACAGTGTGCAATCTGAAAACAATGGCAACTATTCCAGAAAAAAAATATAAAATAAATATTTACAATTTCTGTAATTTAGAATCTTGCAGGTTCATTAAAATGATAAGCAATTGCTGGCCATCTTCAACCCTTGATTCATCTTGAATGATCTTTGAATGCTGTAAAATTAACACTGGCTAATATTATAATTTAATTTTTTAAACATGGATTAAATGCATGTTTGATTGTATTCAATTGACTAACGAAATAAATGGTTATTAAAGTGAATCGTGATTAATATTATTTATTTCAATGGATTCACTGTACTTACAACTAAGCACAAATCTACAGCACTATTAAGTAAGCCAATAATTATTCTTAAAACCCACTGATGGATCAAATCCATTTCAAAACCTAGAGGAAGCTTCTAAAGCACTTACTTCTCTATGGCAGAAACATCCTTAGTTTCCAATTTCCCTTTGGTCAAAAGTTCAGGAGTGATTTGCCCCTCAAAAAGGAGACCTTCTTTGGCCATTTTGACAAGTATTAGCCTGACAAGTTCACCCATGTACATTCCACTGACCATCTTCTCAAATCTGAAAAGTGGTTTCACAAAATAAAATGGTGTTCAGTCATTCAAACTAATACACAGAAGTGCATCCTACTCAGAATCTATAAGGTTGCAGTTTTATATATAAAATCTTACTCATGTAAAAAGTTCCATATTTTGGATTGTATCTTGGGGGGGGGGTTGTATTGTAACTGCAATGTTTGCTAAGCAATCAGTTGAAAATTGAGGGTTACATGTAAACCTTTTTTACACTACAGCAATCTGTTTTCACTTTTGGGGGCATTATTTCAAACAGCCCAAAGCTTTAGAAATGCATGATGCCTGAAAATAAGACAATTCCTTTAAGACATTTTGCATCTTTATTAAGCTTGTCTGAAAACTTACATAATTTTGTTACTTTTCTGCTAGATTACATCACAGGGTTTCAGTGACACTATCTTTGGGGCAAAAGAGTAGGAAGACTAACAATATGAACACTGAAAGGTTTCTACTAATAATTATTGGTTCTGTGCAAATTACAACGGGTGTAAGTAATTAATAAATTAAATGCTGATGGTTTAATGCAGGGCTGTCAAACTCATGTTGTCACAGTGGCATCACATGACATATTCAGGCTTTTTCCACCTTCACTAAACCAGATATGGGCGTGGTCAGCACGTGAAGCATTCAGTCCACGGGCCACGAGTTTGACAGCCTTGGACTAATGCAACTAGCCAAGAAATTGTCCAAAGGTGCCCACAGCTAAGAATCTGTAAGGAACTCTTCTAGATTAGACCAATGTTTTGCAACCTTGGCTACTTTACGATGTGGACTTCAACTCCCAGAATTCCCTAGCCAACATAGCTGGCCAATGAATTCTGGGAGTTGAAGCCCACACATCTTAAAAGCTGCCACTTCTTAAAGAGAAACACAGGATTAGACCATGTAAAATATAATCGCTTCAATTACAGTTGCTTCCCGGGATTAAGGGAACCTCGATCGATCTCTCTGTCAAATTCAGTCCGGATGTCTTCTAATAAACCATCATCTCCAAATGCACCCCATTCTGTGTTGATGCACATGCGACCTTCATCCCCTTCCACCAGATCAATATGCCTCATTTCTTCCATATAACAGGCATTTGTACCAGTACCTTAAAAGAAGCAAATGGGATTGTGTCATCACAAATGCAAAACCAAAATTCTACTATGAGTGATTCTGAACAAAGAATTAGTACCGATAATTAAGCCAACTTCGCAACGCTGGTCATCAAATCCGCAGGTCATCATTGTCCCAACAGTGTCATTAACCACTGCCATGATGTCCGCATCATAATCCTTTAGAATGAAACAGAGTATTTTCTTTTACATATCAGACAATTTAATTATCAATGTTGATCTGGATATTCTAAATGTCAAACCCCATAAACTTTGGCATGCCAAGCACATCATTAGGTCAGGAAACAGATCATGGTTTGTATTTTCTTCTTATTCTTACACACAAGACAGATTGTCTCCTTGAAATGTAGCCTTATTTTCTTCTCAAAAAAGACCTTCATCAAAAACTCTCTTTTGTGACTCAGTCCTAGTTGTAGCCAATTTGGGACCAATAAAAAAAAATCTACTGTGATTTGTAGCTTTGTTAAAAGAACATTCTAACATGAATTTATGTTCTTATCACAATGACTTGAGAATAATTCTCATTCAATGGAGATTATCTATGGACTTGTTTCTACATAAAAATGGGTCAATGGAGTTATAATGCAATAATTTACGTTACTTCAGGGTGGATTGTTTAAGGCAGGGGTGTCCACCTTGGCCATTTAAAACTTATGGACTTCAATTCCCAGAATTCTGGCTGGGGAATTCTGGGAGTTGAAGTCCATAAGTCTTAAAATGGTGAAGGTTGGACACCCCTGCTTTAAAGCAATGGCAGTTTTGCCCATTTGAATATATTTAACATAGAAATCAACCTGACAATTATATTGACTCATTGAATAATTTCACTAGGAATAAAAATGTTCTTAAATAAACAAGTGGCACAGTGAGTACAATGCAGGCTATTTGTGCTAGCTCCCGTCTGCCAGCAGTTTAGTAGTTCAAGTCCCACCGGCTCAAGGTTGTCTCAACCTTCCATCCTCCCGAGGTCAGTAAAATGAGGATCCAAATGTTGGAGGCAATATGGTGACACTGTAAACTGCTTAGAGAGGGCTGTAAAAGCACTGTGAAGCGGTATATAAGTCTAAGTGCTGTTGCTATTTTCCAATGACACTGAGAAACAACAGCAAAAGAGGTCTAATTCATCAAAAAATGTATGTCCGAAATCAGCCAATACATATATGCTTTAAACAGATAGCCGAAATACATTCTTACCCCACGTTTCTTAATGGCTTTGTTTAAGAGATTCACTACATCAGCTCCTTCGACACCACTTGCTTTGAAACGTTTTGTCCAGGTAATCAGAATACCCTAGAAAAATTAAACTATTACCACACTAGCCAAATTACAAGACATTCATGGCCCTTTTTTTCCACCAACACATCGCTTATTTTTGGGAGGTGAGCTGGAATAGTTTAAAATAATGGAAAATCTGTTCAAATATCAGTAAATCTACTGCATGTCCACTTACTGATTATATTGTCAGATTCTTCCAGCTAAGAAAGTCTAAATGTTCAGTGGAAAGCCCTAATTAATAGGGGTCTCCAAACTTGGCAACTTTAAGACTTGTTGACTTCAACTCCCAGAATTCTGGGAGTTGAAATCCACAAGCCTTAAAGTTGCCAAGTTTGGAGGCCTCTGCCTCAATAAAACCTTAACCATCTTCTGACACATCCAGCAAGCACTTCTTTGAAAATCTTCAAAAGCAAATAAGCAAACTTGGCCATATTTACATAATAAATGGTTAGTGGTACCAAATCAGGTTCGATTCCTTAACAATCTCAAATTGTTAAGTTTTCCCATCTTTTTCCATTTTGCCATTCTTTATATTTGCTGTGTGTTTAAATTATACAAATGTCAGGGAAATCCCTCTCTCATTTTCCTCATTCTTATATCATTTTATCCTTCATAATTCCCAATTACGTACACACATATCCTAGCATTATTTACACCAGTATTTCTCAACTTTGACAACTTGAAGTTGTGTGAACTTCAAGTCCCACTTTGCTAGCATTAAGAATGAACTTAATGATTTTGTAATTGGGTATCTATTTCTTTGGTGTTCACAACTTTTTTCAAATTGTAGATCATACCACTTCACTCCAAATTTGTTGATACAAACCTATTACAACTTTAATTGCCTCTTCTGTAGCTCTAAATAGTTCAGAAGGTACTCGGTGACTATCATATAATACATTAAGAACACCTTTCTAGAATCTCATGCAACTGTTGATTCCAAAGGCTGCTTCTCAATCATCCTCTATTATAAGCTTAATCCAACTAATCTAAGAACAACCATGAAATCGTTCTGTAAAGCTGTGATAGGCTGCAATAAAAGTTATTGGCCTGATACAGAGTTCCCAAGCAATATTAGAAAGAGTTCAAGTGAGTGCATCCAATTTATCAAAGCAGTTTCTACCCACCACATAGGTTTTGCAAACCTGTGATAAGACATACCTCATCTAGTTTAGATTGCCTACATGGGAATGAAAATGTGAACCCAACAGGTAATTTCTTGTCCTTAATTTCTTGTTTCTCCATAAAGTCTCCCAGGCATTCAGCAACATGATCAAAAAGCTGAGAAGGAAGAAAAATAAAGACAAAAGAATGTTAAGTAATCTAATAATATTAATTATACTAGCAGAAATGTATTACAAGCCTTAATATAAAAATGAGAAAAATAATTGAAGAACCATTACTTTCGTGACAACAGTTGGTTATTTCATTGTTGTTGGGAGACCACAACTCCAGATAATTTCTTTTTTATACATATTACATTTTAACAAAAAATCATCATCATCATGGAATATAGAAAGCAGCACCTCCCTGAAAAAAGTAAACCAAATCTGATACAGTATTTCTGATCCACTTAAAATATTATGGTATTGGGAAGTAATTGTGTGATCATTCTTTATTAAGGAGGCCAAGCCCAATGTTTCCTAGGCTATGGCATTTCAACAGTGCATTTTTCTATTTACCCAGAATATCGATCCCATGCAAAAAATCTGATATTTTTCAAAAGTACACCCAGAAATTGCTTAATATTTAACATGCAAAATGGGTGTGTATTTAATGCAGCATAATGCAGGCAAATGATGTAGAGTTTGACTAGAAGATGATTTCAAGGCTGTGTTTCTTCCCATGCTATGAAAAAGGCTGGACAACAAGCGTTACAATAGGGAAATAGGAACTAGTAGGCCAGTACAATAATATGGCTGAACTATCTTCTTCATTAAGCAAAACACAAATTACTTCATGTTTTACAAAGCTCTTTAACCACATTCTTCTCGTTTATTTTCCCTCGACGTTCAGGAAAAAATCCTTTTTTGTACATTTTCAGCAAAGTCAAAGATGTAATACGGCCATCTCATCTACCAGATGCACCAAGACTTCAAAATTCCAGAACAGATGTGACCCTAATAGTGCCTGATAGGGAAGACCAATATGTTTCCTGTTCTGAGTTTTTTTTTTAAAAAAAAAAACAAAACCTGATGGTCTTAATGTGATTTGATCTGTTAAGTCTCCCAAATTGCTATGTGTAATTTAAAGTCATAGGGAATCAAATGTCATTTGACAAACAGAATCAAACCTGAAAATAATGGCAAGTCATAATGCATTAATTTAAATGACCTTCGTTCATGGGAAGAAAAAAAAAAAAAGAACAGAATGTCCAACCTGGGAACTGATATATCTTTGATGGCAAACCTAATACATGTGTGTCAAAACTGACACACCACAATGTTCTGTACAGAATGCTACAGTATGCCAATGTTCACCAACACCTAATGACTACACTCAAAAGCATGTCCCATTCTCATGCAGCCTCTAGTCCCTTGAGAAATTGTGTGACTTCCAGAGCCTCTGAAAATCATGTGAAAACATAGTGTGCTTTCACAAGTTTTCCGGGGACTGCAGGCATCACGAAGAGCATTCTCCAAAGCTGCTGCACTAAGAATGAAGACCTTTTGTGACCACAGCAGCCTCGGGTACCCGTAGAGGTTTATCAACAGAAAGAGAACACCACCTGAAGGTAAGCACTACACAGCACTGGGCTTGTGGGGGAAACAAGGCATTCACACCTTGGAGAATGGCACAAGACACGTTGTGGTCTGCTGGCAGCCTGTGGAGACGACAGCACAGTTAGACACTGGGGAGGAACATGGGCCAGTCCGATATAGAGATGGGGCCAGGGCCCCATCTGGGAGTTATGGGCTGACTCCAGAGCCTCCAGAATCTGACAGCAGCGAGCCAGAGGAACAAGGGGAGACTTTTCCCAGTGCATGCATGCGCAGAGCTGCCAGAAGGCAAGAGTAGTTAAGACAAAAGGGGTGGTTTGGGAGTAAGGCTTGGAGGTGATTGCCTCTCCCATAAGGTAAAAAGGAAGTACAAAGGGACATGAAACTTTGCAGGAAGCAATTTTATTTGTAAATAGTCGGTTTGAATCCTGAAGCTTTGTTGAATTTGTGTTCCGTTTGGCCTTGTATAACTAATTGGAAATTTAGTCGTTGGCAGCATTTCAAGGAAGATAACGGTTCATGCTTATCAGTTATCCTGAAGGACTTTGGCAGATTTCCATGGGACTATTTACAAACTGTTTGAGACTCATTATGAGCTGTGAATGAATAAACTTCACAGCCATTGAAATAAAGAAAAAAGGTTTTTGGGACTAACGTGTGTTTGTTAGTGTCTCAATAAGCCTTGGTCAGAACAAGGCAGCCTTTTTGGTGACAGCAGTGGTAATATGGTTGAAATTGAGGACTTTTACTTTGGGACCAACCTTGGCACTGCTTCATGGTAATCTAGTGTCAATGTCCAAGACAGTGCGCCTTATACTATTGTATAGCAGGGGCAGGAAGATAGAGAATTGTCTCTCTTTTATTCAGGGGGAAAGCTGTGGTGTCAAGTTAGGCACTTTTTAATATACCAAGTCCAAAGGGGTTTTCATCACTATTATAGTTCATCCACTAACGTAGCTTTTAAGTCACTGCTGAAAATTTATCACTTGCTAACTAACAAATTGTGTGATGCCAACAATCCATGATGCAAATCTGAATCTTCGATCATAGTACCATCGAAGATGCTTTCTCATTCTGCCACGATCATGCTGGAAGCAACCAGTCAGCAACAAACACAGAAATAATCTTGGCATCAACTGTCTCAAACTAAGAATTTTTTGCATTAGCAATGCCAAAGGATGCCAGAGAAGAGTGCCATTGCCAAAGAGGCCAAATCATCGTTCTTTAGGCTCAACAGCCATGCTGCCAGGGCTCAGAACCCCAATCATGAATGTACATCTTGGGAAAAGGAAGAGAAATGGCAATGGATGATGTCATGTAGGTTTCAAAAAAAAGCAGCATCAGTTACAGCAGATACCAATTCTTTAACTTACATAAGAGATTTAAGTGGAGGAAGTAGGAGAAATTCTCCTGCCTTCCTTGGCTTCACCAATCATCCATATAATGTCCGCAGCTTGAGCTGCTGGCTGCAAAATGTATACATAGGGATCAAGACAAAAAAGTCCTTTGGTAAAAAAAAAATAAACACAGAAGATCTACCATATAACAAAATATGGCAATCAGGCAAAAGTGAATTAGATATGAAAATAAAGTTTACTCCTTGCTGACCTCTTTCCCTAAAACAGACTGCTTTGGCCTTCTTGTAGAAACTCCCTTGTAACACCCATTGACTGGGTTCACACAGCATGCTTAAACACAAAAGTTGGTTAGTGCAAACACACCCATTTGCCTATGGTTGTTCTATTACTTATACCATCTGAACAAAAGCAATATGTTCAGACACCTCTAACCTTGTTTATATTTTGTTTGTTATTATTTTTAATCAAATCAGATCAAATATACTTATTACAATATTTGAACAACCAATACTTTTAATAAATATGTTAGATCTCTCTTATTCCTTTCAAGTAATGTTATAAGTTGGAATACAGATAGTTTTCAACTTATGACCACAACTGGCCAGTTACAATATACATTTTTGACTGTAAGTCATTATGGTTATAAGTTGACTGAATCCAGCAGTCATTAAGTGAATCCATGGTCTTTAAGCAACCCTGCTCTCCTAACTGCGAACCCATTCTTACAAACAGATCTTTTTGTCAGAAACCAGCAAACATCCAGCACAAATTGCAATGATGTGACTGCAGAATTCTGCAACCAGTACAGGTATTCCTACTCTGTTCCCCCCAAAATTCACATGGATGTATCCATGAAGTTATTGGAATCAAGTTCAACTTTAGAAAATATTTAATTTTTTATTCTCAAGTAAGCATGCAAAGGATTGCTACCTAAAGCACAGTAGTGAAAAATCTTCTTCTAAAACAGTCACATCTTTAAAATGTTTAATGATACTCACCCATCCCAGGATACAGTAAAGAAAAATAAAGATGGGTATAAAAACATATGAAGAAACAGAATAAAAAATATATATTTTAACTCACAGCTATGCCAATATATCCACACTCATCATAGAGACTTGTCTGTCTGCTAGTTCAGCTAGCTTTCACTGCATATTTGATGTACACTCTACTTTTCTGTGCTTAACAGCCATATTTGTAATAGGTGAATTAGAAGAAATTACTACAAAAGGACACTTTCTGAAATAAAATCTGGAGTTCAGCACATTTTTTTCAACAAGAAAATGATGAGAGGAAATTTATCCCAAAATATATTTTCTAAGTTGTCAAGAAATATGTTTTAGGATTTTTCATATTCCATTTCCTTGAATATTAAAATAACAAATTAATTTTGTTTTTCCTTTCAAAATTAAGTATCAGAAAATCCAAGAGATGAACTCAACATAACAAGCAACATGGGAAGTATTCAGAATGTTAATTATATACTTAAAGAAGAATCTACCCGTGTTCCACTGCCGTGCATAATATCTTCTGGCGTTTCATAAATCTCCGTTTCCATTTGCACCATCTGCTTTTTCTCACGTGAGACTTTTACTCTCAAAATTCGGAAGAAAGACCCACCAAGATCCAGAGCAATGAAATCTCCTTTCTCTGTTGGGAAGAAACATGTGTCACTTTAGCCATTAGAAGTAGGCATTTAAATTTCCCCACCCATTAAAACAAAATACCATTAGTGGGCTACAGGAGCAGATCCTACTTCTGATCTTTTCTAACCTAGGAAATTATCATTTTTTGATCTTGATATATCAGCTGAGAACATTTCCCTCAAGCCTATCTAATAGGACCGAAATAGGTAATCTTGAATCATTTTGAGGTTAAGATTACCAATTAACATAATTATTGTAACAAGATAGACAAATACAAAAGATTATACACTCAATGTATTTCAACTTCCCCCAGAAATTTTCAAACTCTGCACCAGCCCACAAGAAGCACAGATATGATGGGAATACAATTTCCATATGTCAATCCAGCTGGGAAAGATGTGTAATTCTTTTTTAAGTACAATCCCCTTTTAAGTACAAACTCCTTTAACTATTTTCTTTTGATAAGCCAGAATTTTCAATCACCTGGAAATTTTAACTAAGATTATATTCTCAGAGGTCTCCAATGCATATGAAATAAAGTGTTCCATTATATTAACCATGTTTTAATATTAAAAAGACTACTTGCCCAAGTTTTAAAATAACCTGCTATCATTTTACAACAACAAAATAAATGGTTTATTATTTAATTTTACAACCATATAAAAAAAATAAAAGTATCTAATTCCAAGATAAAAAAGATAGAAGAAAATATAGTAATAAAACAGCATATTCAACTGTTATTCCAAAGACTGCATAATTTAATCAGAATCAATTTTGCTGGTGGACAACATTTCATGTAGTTACCAAATGAGGAACCACATTTAATATTTTCAGGAATAGCACTATGTCAGGATTTAACAATACTTTTATTAAGGATTACAATTACAACAATACTAATTAAAAAAAATAGAAAGGAAAGGGAAAAAAATAATAGAGGAAGAGGAGGAGGAGGAGAAATGTATAAAGCAGGGGTCCCCAACCCCCAGGCCATAGCCCACTATTGGGCCATGTGAGCTGTTGGCCAGCACATGCGCAAGCATGCAGCTCGAATTGCACAAGCTGTTGACAGCACCCATCCACGTGCACGCCAGCCCACCACTTTCACCTGGCCAGTTTCCCTCCCCTTGCCAGGCCACCATGCCGTAAAAGATGGGGACCGCTGGTATCAAGAAATTACTTCCCCCTTCATAATAAATGTAAACAATTTTAGAAACTTTTCATTTTCTCTTAAAATACAATAAATAAACTCTTTTCCCTTTCTTTTGTCTATAAACAAATCTTTAAAGCATCATCATCCAGTCCTTGGTCAGCCAAAATCCATTAAGTGTCACCAGAGATAACAATGTATCTATTTTTAACTTTAATTAAATAAACCAACTTTATATTCCTTCCTTTACTTTTAACAATTTTGATCATTAATCCATTCAAATACTGTCCTAGAACTTGATTCTTTTTCACTTTTGGGCCCTTTTCACAAAACCTTTCAAAACCTGAACAAAACATCTTTGTAAATCAAAATATGAAAACTATCTAAATCACTTTCTAGGTCTGTTATCTGTATATTCCTTTCAATTATTAAAACATCAACCAGTTTTATTAATAAATCCAATGTAGCATTTTCCCCCCAAATCATTCTTGTATATCCTTCAATTAAAATATTTTGCTGCATTCTGTAAATCAAATTCAGTGTTCTTCTCCTTTTAATTGTAATTTTTAGTTCCTTTTGGTGCCCTCTAAAGTCCAGCCTTCAAAGTACCATCCTTTCATTTTAATTTAAGAGTTCAAAATATTTTCCCAAGGAAAGAATTCGTATAACTAATTTGGAAAAATCTTATCCATATTTGTAACTTTCTGATATCAACATTCTAATCATCCTTTTGTCTATTCACAAAATATATTTTTAAAAAACAAGTCAAAACTATGGAAAAAAATTGTCTTAAATTGGGCATGACTCATTTAACACCTTGTTTAGCAATGGATATTCTGGTCCCAACTGTAGTTGTAAGTCAAGGATTTTAAACTACTTTGGCTAAAAATTGTACGAGACCCACCAATACTCTAATAAAACATGGCTTTAGGTTAAAAAAAGCAATTTCTGAAAAGTGATTAAGAAATGAGCAGTTGGAAGTCAAATGACTTCAACCAAGCTCACAGCCATAATGTAGTCCAGGGGTCTCCAACATTGGCAACTTTAAGACTTGTAGACTTCAACTCTCAGAGTTCCTCAGCCAGCCTGATGTTGTCAATACTTAAAGTTCACTGAGGAAGTGCATCAGGACTGAAAGGTCCAAATAATAAGTGCTTAAGGGGAATGAAGGTGCTCTGCAAAGCAAGGATACATCAATAAAGCATCTCTCTCTGATGCATTGAATGAATTGTATCCATTGCAAGGTACATTCAATTCTTCTGAAAGCTCTCTATAGTTACCCCCATAGGTGTATACATGCACAATCACTTAAGGACACCCAGGGATGTGTTTTCTGCGTATGTACACATCTACAGAAGCAACCAAGGAGTCTTCAAAGTGTCTGCACAAACTGATCAAAAGATGTGGTTGCTTTGATGCTCCAAAAAGAAGTGCTTCATATTTACAAATGCACTGGTGCAAAGCAACTCTTTCAAAAGTATGTACACCCTTATACAGCCTTCCAGGAATCTCCCAGTTATAATTTTAATTTAAGGGGCATGGAAGGAAGGAAGGAAAGAGCATTAAGTATCAATTTAAGTTTGTTTTAGTGAGATTTGAAGTTACAATGACATGAAAAGTGACTTATGACTGTCTTTCATACTTACGACTGTTGCAGCATTCCCCCAAGGTCATGTGATCAAAATTCAGATGCTTGGCAATTGACTCATATTTATGATGACTGCAGTGTCCCAAGGTCATGTGATCATCTTTTGCAACCTTCTGACAAGCAAAGTCAATGGGGAAACCAGATTCACTCAACAACCATGTCACTAACTTTACAACTGCAATTGTAACAATTTGCTTAAAAGGAAAATTAACTTAACAAATGTCTCACTTAGCAACAGAAATATTGGGCTAAATTGTGACTGTAAGTTGAGGACTACCTGTAAAACTATTGAAACTGTTTCCCCACAAAAAAGGATGTTAATACTTGCCACATCTTGCCCAAAGAAGATTCAAAAATTCTTCATCCCAACCTACTAAATGACTGAAATTAAACAAATTGCCCAAAACAGACCTGAAAGATTCCAAGTAATTCCTTCCTCCCAAAGGAAACCATTATTTATGCAGGGAGAATCTCAGTCTACCAAAAACTGTTTTTATATTGCTTTGAAATAGTCAAGATTAGGGAGTTGAAATATTGACTCAAAACAGGAGCCAGCAGGATACAGCTTGAACATCAACTGGACCAGCTAATATTCCTTGCCCCACAGTCTTGAAAAATATGGTAGGAATTCTGGGTTTGGATTCCCTTGTAGGCAGCATTGAAGGCAGAAGAAGAAAAGTTGCTGATCCAGTTCTACAGAGGAATTATTGAGTCTGTATCTGCACCTCTATAACTGTCTGGTTCGGTTCTGCAACCCAACAAGACAGACACAGATTTCAGAAAAAACAATTGCTATCATCCTGCCTTCCATTTCATACACTGCAGGAGTCAAAAAGAGGGCTATGAAAATATTTACATACCCCTTACATCTTGGACATAAACTGTTTCAACTCCTACCCTCAAAATGACCCTATAGAGGACTGCACACCAGAACAACTAGACACAAGAGCAGTTTTTTCCAAACACTATCACTCTACTAAACAAATAATTCCCTCAATACCGTCCAACTATTTACTAGGTCTGCACTACTATCACTATTAATCTTCTAATCACTCCTTATCACCCATCCTCTCCCACTTGTGACTGTATGACTGTAACTTTGTCACTTGTATCCTATTTTTACTGACTGTTTCTTAGTATGATTTGATTGCTTATTGTACCCTATGACTATATTAAGTGTTGTACCTTATGATTCTTGATGAATGTATCTTTTCTTTTTATGTACGCTGAGAGCACATGCACCAAGACAAATTCCTTGTGTGTCTAATCACACTTGGCCAAAAAAGAATTCATTCATTCATTCAAATGAAGGCCGTTGCTCTCTATCACTCTTGAGGTCCTCTTCCAGCAATCAAATTAGAATTGAAGAAACTTCTCACACTTCTAAGAGGACATCATCCTGCTTCCCAGCAAGGAGGGGCTGCGCCTTATCTAAATCTTCCTGCCTAATTCTAGAAAAGACCCCCCTATATTAGGGTCAAAATGTGCAGAATGCCACAACTTTCTATTAGTAATCTCCAAAACATCGGAACCACGCACATAACAGGTTATGGTTGTGTATATCCTTCAAAAGAGGTGTTCTGAAAAGACAGCAGTGACATTTGTTCAACATTAAGGCAATCACGCAAGTGCTTCAAATGCTTCTCTCTTTGGATATGATCACCTACAGAGACAGCAGGGAATAGCTTCAAAAGCAACCAGGTGAACTAGAAAAAGATGAGTCTGCTTTAATGATTCAAGAATAGGTGTTTCATAGTACTCCCCTTCATTTAAATTTCCCTTTTTGAAGAATGTAGACATTCTCACAGATGTATGCAACCTGAGTTTAGAAAGTTATAAACAGCTCCCAAATTTTTATTCTGTGACCTTCAGAAGCCCTTCTGATGTTGTATTTCCTGCTACTTTCAACAGGAAACACAAAACTGTACAGCCTGACCTGGAAAATCTTTTATCATGCCCTACCCAGTTTTCAAACAAGTCCTATCTTACCCTCATTTCAAAGCAAGCCTGACTTACAAACAAAATTTGCACACATTCACTTAAACAAGACACTTCAAGATACACTCGAACAGACAGCTAAACATGGTCAATGTTCATCTCAGATTTTTTTTCTACCTCCTAGTGTGCATTGCAAACTCAATTTATTTACAGATCAATCTATTGTGCAAATCCAGAAAGTGGGGTTATTCAGTAGAGTAGTTAATTGTGCTGTTCAACCCCCAGCCATCGTGAAGGAACAGTGAAAGCTGTGCAAAATCTGAAAGCCAACAAGGAATTCATGTAACGCCACAATGCTGCCATCTATTTGGGAGGTTTGACGCCAAGCACTCTCTCAAACTCAACAAGGAGTGCAAAGCACATCTTCCCAAGCAATAACACAATGTTTTGTCGGATCAGCATCACTTCCAAGATGAACATTCACAGGGAGAATGAGTGATGTCACAGGGAGAATGTCATATGAGTCGTGACATCGTCATACAAATTGCAACTGATGAAAATTGTACAACCCGCCCTCATTTCTGTGATGCCATCATAACATATGTGACATCACCACAATTCTTCCAGATGCCAATGCATCATATTGCCCTTCTGGAGATCAAAAGACATGAAATGACACTGCCAGGGACAAGTACTTCACATTATGCCAAGTGCACAAATAGACTTTATCACTGTAGTCCATTGATTGCTTAAAAACAAGCCATTATCACAAAAAAAGCCCTCAAAGATAAATAGTGGAACAGATGGTGCCTTTTTTTCAGCAAATGTAAACAAGTCTCAGTACAATTTAAACAAACGGGGATTCTGTAATAGCTAGTAAATTAACCTGCGCCTGAAAATAGAAATTAGATGCCCAGTTAACAAAACACTTGAAAGGACATTCCGATATAAAGGCAAATCATGATCAGGAGTTAATGAATTAATCTGTATTATCTGCCTATGACCTGAAATTTGTTTTCCTCCTCTTCCCACCTGCTCTTGTCTTGTGATCTTAAAATACAAGCAAATTGCAATTTGAAATATCCATTAGTTTCATTTAATAGAAAGTGTGATCTGCCAATATCTCAGAAGTGAGAGTTTACATCATGTGATAAGAAGAGAGGAAAGATGTTAAAGCCACAGATTGTCTATGCACATGATATCAATTAATGGCTGATAACTCGAACATCTCGTAAAAGCCATTTAAGATGTGTGATCATCTTGCCATCTTGCAAATTATATTATTCATGACATCATGGTAAATGTGACATTCTTTGCACCTGTGAATATGCTATAATGTTTCAACCTTACTATCAAATTCTGTATTTACTATTAATGTAACTATTATTTATGATACCTTCCTCCAATCTGATTCTATTCAAATATTCTGGATTATTAATGCATCACTCCAAATTAGCAATCCATCACTAATTTTACAAGAGCTCATAGAATTTGCTTTCCAGAGGATATACCAGATTAGGTAAAACTAGAGTATTTATTTCAGGGGGGGGAAATCCATCACATATTCATAGAACTGTCAGGAATTTCTTCTCCCAGGACTTCCTACCTCCACCTGTGCTTTTAATATATGACCCTTTAATGATAGTAACAAAAGCATTTCTCTCCTATTATTAAGAAGGATTGAATCAGTTTTGGATACATTCAAATCTCTCCAGTATTATAGAAGTTTTGAATATTAAAGCAGTGGTTTTCAAACTTGTCAATTTTAAGATGTGTGGACTTCAACTCCCAGAATTCCCCTGCCAGCATGTGAGTGTTAATTGCAGCTACTAATTCCATCTTCTCATCTTAAACTCGTAACAAAGCAAGATAAAACATAATGATTATTATTCAGTCCCAAAAGCCAAATGCTAGCTTGAAAGCGAAGCCTAAATCAAAAGACAACTAGATTTCTTTTTTCATTGAACAGGATACATAAAAGAGTGTGCCAAGCCTTTTCTTCAGTATATAAGGCAGCAACCTTTGGGGAGGGAACCAAATTTTAGATGGAAATTATGCTGAACTAAGTTAATGATCTTGTCAAGATGCAACCAAACTAAGGCTGGGCAACAGCTTGAGAGGTCAAGTCATAATTCAGCATCCTGAATTTTTTCAACCTGCTCTGTCTATCTGAAGCTGACAATGAGGAAGCATAGGAGGGGCCCCAGAAAATATATTGAGCCAATTTCAGATCAATTTAGGAAAGAGTGGTGGTGTTAAAGAGAAGGCTCAACGTAATTTGCTCCCTGGGGCCTTTTTGTTTCTATTCCCACCTTGATTTCTTTTTCTTTTTGTAAGGAAGGGGGAAAACCTCATATCATCAGACGTGTTGCCTTCTGATTCAGCAGCATGAACTGAATGTGCTTGAAGGGCAATATTCAGAGTGTACCAAAAGCTAGGTTGTTTGGGAAATGTATTCTATAAACTACATTAAATTTTCAAATTGGTTGCCATTTTCTTTCAAATATTTCTTTGTTTGCTTGACAATGACTGTTGAACATTCCTAAGTCCAGTAACATTTTGTCTGAAAAATACAAAATAATAAAATTAATAAAACCTTTTGAGATTGGCCTATGGGATCTGACTTTGAGAACATCCTATATGTAATATATACTAAAGAGTGGCCAAATTCTCAGGAGATATCTAATTCTGAACGATCTTGTGAGGTTTGGGGCATTTTTTACTTTTCCTATTTAATTTTTAAAAGATATACAGCGCACACACACATACACACACTCCTGCAGCAATGCCCAATCCGTGGTGACTGGGAGAGCTGTAGAACAAGGTTTTGTGCCACCTGATCAGCCCTCTCAAAGGAGCACAAATCTGGTCATGATAAGTGACACTCTGGTTGAGACTTATTCTAGAAGAGTTTTCCTCTTGCCCAGACTCTAATTAATATTAATTTGCAGGGCATATGTTTTCAACATATGCCCTGCAAATTGTGTGTTCTTTTTATCGTCTACAATTACAACAGTCCTAAACTTACAGCCATAATTGGCACAGAATTTCTGAGCTCAGCAAGATAGTTGTTAAAACTTATTTTGTTACCTTTTTGCCATGATTATTAAGTGAATCACTCTGGTTAAGTGAATCATGTGGATGTTAAGTGAATCTGGATTCCCCATTGTCTTTGCATATCAGAAGCTGGCTGGGAAGGTTGCAAGTAGTGATCACATGATCCCAGGATGCTGCAGCTATTGTCAGTACGTGCACATTACTAAGCACCTGAATTCTGATCAGGTGTCCTTGAGGACGCTGCAAGACCCTTAAGCGTGAGGACCAGTCACAAATCATTTTTGTTGGTGGCTCTAACTTCAAATGAATAGTTGTAACTTATACAAATAGTTGTAACTTATACAAATAGTTGTAACTTATGTTTTGGTAAATAACATGTTCCGTTAGACTGGAAATTTTTTATCATGCTACTAGTACTACTTTTTTCTTAGTTTTATTTGCATTAGGATCTCTATGGTCACAAGTCAGATCTCACTATATTGGAAGGAACAATATTGGATTTGTTTTAAGAAGCCATCTTCATCAACAATTTTTGCAGCCACATCCCAAGAGTGATAACCCTTACCTGAGCCATCGGGAATAGATCTTACAAAGGTAGGCAGCATCTTTACACTGGCCGTTGGGTTAAAATCCCTAGAGAGGCCATTCTTCATTTCAGTCCTGAAGCGACCCATAACATCCAGCAAAGTTTCATCTGACAGCCGCATGGCATATAAATATTTATCAATCTATGTAGGAGGCAGAGAAAAACACAGAAGATTCAAACCTTATGTGATTTTGTTTCTGAACATAATCTTTTTAAAATGCTGAAGTATGGCATGCTGTAGACAAAATGCTTAGAGCAGGTAATATTCACTACAAATCTCCAATTCCATCAATTAAAACACTTATGCCCCACCCCAGGAAAATAAACACAATATATAAATAAGACCCCCTTGCTTTTGAGTTCAGGAAATTCCTGAGCTGAAAAGCAGCAGCTCAAAATTATTCTATTTGTAATGTAGATTTATCCTAATGACAGAGGAATGACAAAACAGGTTCTCAGCTAAATGTAAACAAAAGAAGGCATCTCTGTATTGGTTGGTTCTAAGAAGTCCAGATTTCACTATCAACACCACCTTAAGCTGAGTCCAGAAAAAGTAAATAGGCAAAACATAAACATGGCAATCAGTGTAACCCTCAATCAGAAAACAAAATTGAAAATGATCTAGCTGAAATTTCTCTACAGACATTTTGCAGCGTAAAGAAGACCAGGGGCTGATATCACTGTGGAAAGAAAAATCCAATCCAGTTCCAAGCCTGGAGAAAAATGCTGGAAATAAAATGGATGCTGGCTACAAGGAAAGAAGGTCTCTGTTTCTTTGGTTTCCAGAAACTTCAATGACAGCAGGATGTTTCTGGGGTGGCTGACAAAATGGCTGAGCAAGTGGATGGATCTTGATAGGGTTCTGAGGTTTTGTGATTGAGATGCTCCAGGGGGTTGTGCAATGTAGCGAGCTTTGTGTCTTTTGTTATTTTAATGGTGTGGGTAAATCCTATTATGTGCTAAAGTTCATATCCTGTCCTTACAATTTGGGCTCATTCTTAATCCTATCAGCTCCAACCTGGGGGAGCTGTGGCTAAAAGTGGTTTGTTTGTGGCCTGGATTTCTCTAAATGGATACTGAATGGAATACTCCAGTTTTGTCAATAAATATAAAAGTATCTCATTCATAAAACATACTGCCTGGAGTGTTTTCCTAGTCGTGGAAAGAAGTGAAGGATGTCATCTTAGGAAATCTTTCTTTTCATTGGGGGGGGGCGGAGGCTGACTTCCTATAGGTGACCACACTCAATTTTATAATCCTTTTACAATGGTCATGAAACAAATCATCACAGTTGTAAAGTGAAGCACATGGTTGTTAAGCAAATCCATTCTTCCAAACGGACATTTTGTTTTGCTGAAAATCAGTAACAAAAATGCAAATCACAATCATTGTGATTGTGGGATGTAGCAATCCATTATAAATGTGGTCAAGCACCTGAAATGAGATCATAGGGAGGGAGCAGTTGTAACTCCAAGAACAGGTGTTTCCTGGGCAATGGACAAGTGTGAAAATTATCATCTCCTACACTTGATGAGAAGCAGTTTTCCCTAAATGATTTATACTTAATTCCTCTCAAGCATTTTGGACTTCAACTCAAATCAATCTCAAGTAGCAAAAGAGATGACAAGTTGGGCAGAATACAGTATGACCCAAAATATCTGGAGGGAACCAAACAGCTCATCTTTCATAGATACTGTTAAGCAGGTAAAAGTAATAAAAGGTAGCATTCTGTGTAATCCAATAGCTAGAAATGAAGAAAGCCCTAATAATGCTACTTGCTATTAATACAACAGTTCTCTGAAACATACTGTAGTAATTCTAGATTCCATTTTAATCTTGATAAAGCATATTAATGATCAAGTCTTCCTTAATGTTTTTAATTTCTCTGAAGGCTTCAGCCGACATTTATCAGCATTTAAAAAAACTTTTTTCTATGCATGATCATGATCCAGAGGAACAAAATTGGTCCTGATATTGCATCTTCCAAAGAACTTTAAATTGCTCTCCTTAACTGTTTGGGTAGACATAGATAAAACCTACTAACTCTAACCAGTACTTCAAACAATAAAAATCCACATCTGGATGAAAAAAGGTTCATATGAAAGAACATTAATCCCCTACCAACTTTCTACAAGCAATATCATGTTTTAGACATTTGATGCCTCGTGTTCAGTCCAACATTCCCACTCAACAATTTGCTTTTAAAATGTTTTTATTCAAGCGTTTACTTTGTAGTACTTTCTCCCATGTATTCCAAATGCTTAAGTAGCCTGCCATCAGACTATCAAATCAAATACAGACCCACTTAAACAGATTCTCTCTAGTGCTTTCAGGCCCATGACACACAGAGCAAACAGCAAAATCAATAAAAGCAGAACTAAAATAAAGAGTTATGTAACTCCTTTGAAAATGTAAATGGACTGAAAAAGGAAACCTGGTGGAGAAGAAATTGAGAACACTCACACAGAAGCCCCTACCTTCAATAAAGGAAATAAATCTCTAAATATACTCCAGCAAGAGGATAAGATAGTTCTTGAGAAACTGAAGCTGTATTTTGCAATAATTAATATTATTAAAAAATGGACCAGGAGTTTAAGTATCTATCCTAAATCTGGGCCATGCTACAAGGATTTGGAGGGAGCAATTGAAAAGCACAGTCAGAAATACTTTTCCATGCTTGCTCAACTAATGTAGTTTGCTTCCCTATAATCCTATTTATATTAAGCTAATACAAATTCCCTTGGGGGCTGGAGAATTCTGGAAGCTGAAGTCCACCATCTGAAAGTGGCCACAGCTGAGAAACACTGGGCTAAGTAGTTGCTTTGAAGGCATTAGCAAAATGATTTTCATTACAACGCATGCAGAGATCAAGATTCAAAGGCCCACTAACAGAACTGTACTTTAGCAGAATTACCTGCCTTCAGAGAAAAGATTGTGCTATCACAGCACTGTACCCCAAATGCAGTACCCGGCATCCCTCCCAGAAAGGACTAGAGGCCATTTGCTGGCATGAAAGACAGGGAAGGTTTAAGCTAACTAGACCCAGGCCTTTAATAGTGATGTCATTCACAACAGATCAAATAAATAAATCTGAAATAAATCTGTCTTGGACTGTGTTTTGGAAGAGAGCGCAAGGGATGGCACACAGACCCTTAAGGCTAGGTCACACTGGCCGACGGATGCAAAGCGTATGCAAAAAGGACACAGCGGACGAGGAAATTTTGGGGGGTGGCTCCATCCGTTGTCATCCGCTCCAAAAAGTGGCAAAAATTTGCATAAACAGAACGGAAAAGAACGGATGTGGGTAGTTCCATGTGCGGATATTAAAGGGATGTTCATAGGAAGCCTAAAGTGGATGTGTATCGGATGCAAAACCGTTTCACGCTCATCCTTTCCTATTCTGTGCCATCTAATGCTGTGTAGACGTTCCGTGTCACCTTTTCTTTCCTCCCTCTTGTCCGTTTTCACTGCAACGGAATGTGAGTTGGGCGAGGATGACCGAAGAGGATGCAGGAGAGGATACAGCGGACGTTAACGGATAAATGACGTAAACGTTTGCTGTTCGTATGTCCGCAGATTTACATCTTACGGCGGCGGAAAGTTCATCCGTTCAAAAAGTTTTGTGCAGCTCAAAACTTCCTAGCGCAGGATGAAATAGCAGTGGACAGAGCTCGATGCGGATAGAGAGCGTATGAACATGTAATGCAGTGAGTTAAACAATGGAATGCCATTCAGTTTTTTTCCAACGGATGGCAAGCTTTTTTTAACGTTTTACATCCTCTTTGCATCCGTTGGTGCAGTGGGACAGGGGCTTTAGCTATTCCAAGTTAAATTCAAGAGGTCCTACCAGGTTTCTGAGTTCAAAAGAGAAGAATTTTGTTCAATGTTCACCACAAATATACTGTATGAAAGGGAAATCTCTGTTGTAATTTATCTGGAACACAATTGAAAGCATTATGCAATTTTTTGCATAACCAGCCCAGTTTTAATCTTGAAGAATGCAAAATTACAGAAGCATGCATGGAAGCATATTTTACATGGCAGCAAGCTTGGCATTTTCCAATTATCAGCATTAACTACACCTTAGAGTACACCAAATACACATTTTTCTTTTTCTCCTTTCCAGGATTTCTATATTCTTAAGAAAGACTCCTTAGAGACTGAAAGTTTACATAATGTTAAATTAACAATTTGTTAATTTAATAAAAGAACTGCCTTCCTGTGAATTATTTTTTTGCATGGTCCACATATCTGCTTTTGCTTTTTATTCCTTAAACTTTAAAACCGAATTACATAGGATGTTGGCTGATTGTAGCTTCCCTATTATTACATTACATCAACAAAGATTAAAATCTTGGAATCCAAGTGTGTAGCCACTGATTTGTATTGCAACTATGGAATCAAATCAAAACGTAACTGTGCAATTAACTGTCTTTGCTGTGGGGAAAATAATTCATGTATTTCCAATAGACTAGACACTAAGTGTTTGGAATGCCAGTTTTTAGAATTTATTTTAGGAATCTATTTGGCTCACTACCTCCTCATGTCCAAAACATCACCTTGCCAAATGTTTTACATTTGGTCTGAAACTGAAGTACTATTCTAACAAAGAGAACGCTATTTTTTTCCTTCTGTTCACAGTGAACACCAAGCATCAATTGTCAAATGATTCTCTTTTAATCCAATTAGGAAGCAAAACTAATAAGTAAACGAGTGCTTGCTTTAAATGAAGACACCTTTGTAACTAAATCATGATAACTGAGAATGTATCCAAACTAGAAAAAAACAAACCTTGACTTTTGTTTTTAATGAATGGCATCTCTGTAACATTTCAGCCATGCCACTGAGATGATACGGTTGGACATATTGCACCAGCTCAAGCAGGACAAAAAAAAAATCTTAGATGTCCTAGGAATTGGAATTTGAGAACCAGAAAGATTTTTGTTTGATGTTCAATGTGAGAATTTAGAATTTCAGAAATTCAAATTGTCCAGAGCAAATTTTGAAGATTGATGAGAAACATCAAACTTAAGAAAACTGAGAAAGCAAGAAAAGCAAAAATTAGAGAAAACAATATCCAGATTTGCAATATTGTCAACTATTTCCAATATTTGATGCAAACAATTACTTAAGATGGGAGAAAATCCCAAAGCTATAAACTAGATTGGAAAGTATTGTTCTTTAAAAAACAAAATGGTAAACTTTCTTCCATATTGTTGCCAAGAAAACAAGGATATATCCATGATGTGACTAGGAATTGAAGTCAGCTCCCGAGAGTTTACATGTGCTACATAGTCAACAGGATCATTGGGTACAGCTTTCCTGAAAAATACATTTGGTCATTTGGAGTTTAAGTAACTTGTTGCACAGCCAACTAAAATTAGAGAAGGCTGTATGACTTAATTGTTTTTATTTAGCCTTAGGAGCCTTAATGGCCTTACCTGTATAGGTGAAAGCACCAGATAAGGCACTGACTTGGCTATCTGTAGTTCACCACAAAAAGTTCTCAATGTCTGTTGTGTATCAGCTTACATACCCTGTTCTACCATCCCTGAATGCAGAAAGAAATGGAACACTAACTTGCAGGATTTTTGTTGTGCACTGATGCATGAATTTCTAAATATAATTGGTTTGAAGAAATACTATTTGCTTTGCAAAGGCACATTTTTGCTCCAGCTTGGAAGAGTTTATTAGCACAAGTAAAATTCAAATAATTGTCTAGATGCACCAGGATCTACAGTTCTCATAGAAAAGAATCCTGAAAATGTATGATTCTTCTTACAGCTACTCTTAATTAAATCAAGGACATATCTAGGATAATTTTATTTATTTGAATGTCACATCCATTGCTGAAAATCTTGAAGGAGCACTCAGTAGAATGAGTTCAAAATAGATTTTATCTTACGTTATTTTGTGGTGTCAAATATACAGGGTTAAACTTCAAAAGTTAAGGACAGGAGCAAGATTTGACCCAAGGAAACACAGTCAGGGTAATGTAAGGAATCAAATTCAGTATTCTTAACTCATGTAAAAAAGAGTCCAAGAGCTTGGGGAAACACAAGAGACATTAAAACTGGAGTGGGAAAATATTCCACAAGTTTCCAAGAAGAAAAGATGAAAGTCTTATAAAACAAGTTATCTTGCTTGATAGCCAAAGATAGGACATAAAAGCTTTAGGCAACAAGAAGAATTTATGATGGCTGAACCCAAACTGGTTTAACTCAAGGCAAAAACCAACTCGTGGCTGAACCCAAACTGGTTTAACTCAAAGCAAGTTGTCAACCAACTTGCTTTGTAAACTCAGTTGAATAAAAAAGAAAATGTGCTGGAGAAATAAAAAGGAGTTTAAACCTAGAAGGCAACAACAAATTTAGATGAGGTCATAAAGGAAAGGACATTTGTAGGGGGGAGGGAAGGATCAGTGTAATTAAAGCAATGGTTTCCCCTTGATCAGCTGTGAAGATATTAAAAAAGAACAAGAGAAGGAAGACAGACCAAATTATGGATCTAGAGATGGGTATTAAAGCACCATGGACTACAAGAATCTATTCTGGAACTAATAAAGGATGTCTGTTTCCTAGAGATAATGATCAACAAGCAAAAATTCATACAGTATAAGGTCACCATGTGATATAAACAGATGATGGACTAGAAAAAAATAGTACTTGGGCACGATGAAGAAACAGAAGGGGAAGACAATCTATAATTAAATGGACTAAACCTAAGGTCACTGTATGTGTTACGGGTAGTAGTTGACTTACAACCATGTTTAGCAACGGTTCAAAATTACAACTGCACTGAAAAAAGTGACTTATGACTGATTTTCACACCTATGACCACTGCAGCATTCCCATGGAATAAAAAAAGTGGGGAGGGGGAAAACTCACTTAATAACTGCCTTGCTTAGCACTGAAAATTTTGGCTTCAATTATGGTTGTTAAGTCAAGGACTAGCTATACCTTATTGCTCCATAGTTTGCCCCTTGTGCTTTGTTGCTTTGGCTATATGGTAAAATGATCTTAACGCAGAATATCTGTGTATGCTCTTTATTTCCTTGTCTGAAGAAGCTATCTGGGGAAGTCCAAAAACATACACATGTAGTAACATAAAACCAATGACTTGCATTGGTGTAAACTTTATTTATTTACAGCACTCATTTCCTTGTACACCAAGCAATCAACATCCACACCATGAAATATCAGTTGGCCATCCAAATGCATGAAAGTGACGGCACTGAAATCCATTACAGAAATTGAAATTCCATTTGGCCCATCTCTTTGCGGACATTACAACTTTTCTCAATACAAGATAAGAACAGGGAAAAAATATGATTCTATCGATCTATAGCATCTACTTACTCTTTTCTCATATAATAAGGCGGTGCCTTATTTATTTATTTTTTGAGCCCTGAAAAAATGGCTAGGCCGTCTTTTCGGGGGTGACTTAATTCCCCCCCCCCTTACATCCTCGGGCGGGCAGGTGGCAATGGCTTGGATGTTGACCTCGGTGTTGGTGGGGCACTTTGTATCAGGGTAGACGCAGGCAGCATCATATCCGGGTGTGCAACAAAAGTACTTCCTAACAGCAAGCCCCCCCACCATTTCCCCCCATTTCACATGTTTTAATATAGGCCTTAATTTGGGGGGAGGGGTTAATTTCATTTCATGCCTATAAAACATGCTGGGTCTTCCTATTGGGGGAGGCCGTATTGTTAGAGAAACAGGGTAGTCTACATGGTGCTGCCAACTTATAAGGTAATCTTGGAACAAACTGTGGGTTGCGCCTTGATCCACTTCAGCTGCCACATGAAACATGAACACAGCGAAGTATTTGGAGAGTATCAAACTGCTGGGATGTTCCAGCTCTTTCAATCTCCCCCAAGATGGACAGCAAGGAGAATCTTCAGCTGTCATCTGGAAAAGAAAACTATACCCGAAAACCCCCAACCATCCCAAAAGAATCAGTATTTGTTTACCTTAAATAAAACTTGGACATCCTGGTTCTGATGAGATTCCAACAAAAATGGAAGAATGATTCATCTAATGCAACCAGATTGCCCAAACAGCCAAAAGACTCAAGATGGTAGTTTTAACCAATTTCTACCATCTTCAGACAATAGAACAGAACAGAATAGCTGGAAGGGACCTTGGAGGTCTTCTAGTCCAGCCTCCTGCTCCAGCAAGAGAACCTATACTACTTCAAATAAGTGATTGTCTGGACTCTTCTTAAAAAAATCCAGTGATGGAGCGCCCACATTTCTGAAGGCAAGCTGTTCCACTGGTTAATTGGCCTCACTGTTGGGAAATTTCTCCTTAATGACAAAGTGGAATTTGCTACAGGCCAGCTACATGCTTGTACATGCTCAATCTAGATCTTGTAAAAGTTTTTAAGTCCTTATTTCACTTAGATTTACAGGCAGACTTTTGTGATTGAGGAATTGAGAACAAAGACAATGATTTTAAAGCAGCAGGTAACTATTTTGTTAACCTTTACAATTTGGCAGGAGAATAGCATACTGACAATTCTTCCATCTACAATGGAACTGTGGCTACCGACTATCAGAATTTAAGCAAATATTAGTGCTCAAGGAATTGTTTTTCCAATTTGTATCCCACATCCATCTCATCTGGACTCCTCTATGAATGCCTAATTCAAGTGGCTTTATTATATTTGCTTAAAACATCAATGTTCTCATTTGTCTTTATTTTTTAATCAACCATATAATTCTGTGCAAGGTAAAACAAAAAAAAAATCATGTCGCAGGAAGAAAAATCCATCTGGTTCAGTTCCAAGCTGGGAGAAAGTCACTGGAAATAAAATGGGAGGCTGATTGGAAAGAAAGTTTATTGATAAGCAAAAACCACAGTGTGCAGTTCAGGGACAGCTGACAAATTAGCTTGATGAATGCAAGGACTTTTATATCATTTCTGAAATGCTGCAGGGATTGTGCACTATAGTGAGCCTGGTGTCTTTTGCTATTTTAATAGTGGTGGGTCACCTTCTTTTAGGACATAATACGGATGTAAATTTTAATCCCATCACTGGAGGTGAAGGTGTTTTGTTTGTCAATAGGCTGGCCCAGGATTTCTTAATGAGCCCAAAATCACCATCTCTAAAGATTTCTGCTGGAGACTGTTTTACTATGCAGGAAATTAGGGGTGCTTTCTGCCTCTAAGAACATGTTTCTTCATTTCTCCTTTGGAGAAATATAATACTCTGCCTCTTAATATTTCCCAAAATATTTTATTCTTCTAGAAGGGGAGGGGCTTCCCACAATGTCATACATAGCGAATTCTTATTCTTATGAAGAATTCTGGAACATTAAGGGGTTGTCTCAACATCACCCATCAAAATTGGACTTGCTTCCATCTTTCTTTGTTTCAGTGAAGTTCTTCACATTGCTAATTTATGTCTAAACAAATATTACATTTGAAAACCATAGTTTATGGCTTAGCATTGACATATAAATCAGTCTAATGTATTCAGAAAATCATTATCAAAACAAAACAAACCATTGTTTAGTATAACGTATAATCTCAACTTCTTTCTTACACATACAACATACTAGAGTCACAAGTTATCACAGTCATCTAATACTGATCATCTAAAACTTATCCTAGAATATGAATTCGCTTTTCCAACAAGGCAGCAAAATGTAATTCTGAATGTGCACAGGACCGCTAATAACTAAGACCTTCATATTTTATAAAGAATCGTGGTTCTTTTCAATATTCTTTGTAAGAAGACAGATGATTTATTTTAAATTAGTATTACTTTATTACTACTACTTTTATAGTACTGTCTATTTTAAAGTATAGTTTTCAATTCAAAACAGCTAAATGCAGAGTATTTACCTATTATTTTTAGTACTAATACCAATTATTTTTCTTAGCATTAAAATGGAATATGTTCATTCTCCTACCAAAAAAAATCCACCAATATTTTACAACAGCAGATGAAATCATTGTTTCTGCTTCACTTCCTTTATTTTAAAGTATTGCCTTTATTTTGTTTTTGCAGATTTGTGAGATGGCAGGGGCAGAAGCATGAAAAAGGTGATACAGATGTTTTTAATAAAGCAAAAAAAAAAAAAAAANTACAGATGTTTTTAATAAAGCAAAAAAAAAAAAAAGAAATGGAATCCAAAGGAATCTGGTAGTTTCTTTTCTGACTAGCAAGTTTTACTAAAAGGCATAAGGTCATAACCTTCATCTGACTGTTTGCTACCATAGACTCTTCTACAAAAAGAACCAGGAAGAAGGTATTATACACGCAGAACACAGTGGCTCCCCACCCTGGCCATAAACTATTTCCTCTGTTACTGCCATTGCTGTCTGTGTATATTTTCCTGACTGCAAGAGCTACACATTATCATTTGGGGGGAAAAAAATGTTTAAGAACTCCAAAGTGGGTTGGTCTCAATTTCATATTAAAAACCACGAAGAATGTGATTGACACAAAATACCCTAAATATCATCAAATGAAAGCCACTGGCAATTAACAAAACTTGCTGTGAGTTCACAGAGGACCTTTTTTTTTGCAAGTCACAATTTTGCACAGGATCATTTCCTCGCTTAAAGGAATCCGTGGCACTTTCTTCCAATACAGAACTGCTCACACCTCCCATTCCTAATAAAACGCAGTAAGTTGTTTTCTGCCAAGCCTGCAGTGTGCCTCAACACTGAGAAAAAATAAAAATTTTAATTTTGAAAATTGAAAATAAAAAAAAAAAAAAAAAAGCTTGGCCCCTACCCCTGAACCGAAGCCTATCGATCCGAAGCGTCAGGAAATATCTTGCAAATTTTAGAACTACCAACGAATTTTAGTTCTCCGAGGCAACTTCGGGTAATTATTACAGCTCGAAGAAGAGGGTCTACAATTTTACCCGTTTTATTTTTTCTGTCCAAACGACTTCCACCTGGCGTCGTATCACCGCCTTTGGTCGCTTTATTTCGGGGGACCCTTTTGTGGGATGGCCACTTTTAATACCCCTGGTATTAACCACAGAACCATCAGGTGGTGACCAAAATTTGAGGCACGCGCCGGGCCAAGCCTCGCTCCCGCTCCCGCTCCCGCTCGAGGGACTGACGAAAACCAGCCCCGCCGGCCGGCCTCCTTGCCCGTACACTTGATTTTTGCACGCGAGGAGGCAACCTTTAGGCCCTGAATCCTCCGTCCCTCGTGGACGACTCGCTCGGCAAGTTCCGCCCTGAGCGGGGAGGGAGGGAGGGAGGGAAGGAAGGAAGGAAGGAGGCGAACCATGTCGGCGGCGTTACTCATCGCCGCTCTGACACCTACATCCTCCGTTCAAGGACACTGCAGCGGGGCTGCCACAGCCGGCCGCTTCTTTTCGGCTTGCTCCGTCGCGCCTCCCGTCCGCCCCGGTAAAGCGACGGAGTCCATTTCCCCAGGTGCAAAAAACAAAAAAAAACGGCCCAGGGCAGGTGCGCACGAGGGGAGCCTGCCCGAAGCGCCTTTCCCGCGCCAGGCCGCGGAGCTGCGACCTCGCGCCTTTACCTTTTTGACCTGGTCATCCTTTAACTCGGTGAAGTAATAGGCCAGCAGCTGAGCGGCGATCATCCTGCAATGAGAGGAGAGGGGGTGGGTGGGTGTCCCAGGCGGCTTCGCCGGACAACAGCCCCGAGAGGAGGCAACCCCAAAAAGCTGGCCCGGGAGGATGGGAGAAGGAGGCGCGCCGCTTCCCGGCTCTCCGACCACGAGAAAGGGTGGGTGGGGAAGGAAAGGAAAGGGGGGGAAAAAAAGACCCCAGCGGTCCTGTCCTCAACCCCGCCGGGGAAGGAGAATTAAATAAAAAAAAATTTTTTTTAAAAAAAAGGATGCTCCTTTCTCTGCCTTTCCTCCACGCGAGAGTGACTAAGTCGAAAACCTGCCCCCTTCCTGCGCTGCCATTGGCTGAGCCGGGCGAGATGGCCAGGCAGCAGGGCTGGCAAAAAGAAGCCTCGCCGGCTGGCGGACCCCCCTCGCCTCCTTCTCTCAGCAGGAAGGGGAGGAGGGCCCTCCGGCCATCCCCGAAAAAGGGATCTCCTTCCCGCACGTCCCCCACGTCCTCTCGCCTTCCCGAGCCATCCGGAGGAGGTGTTGCTTCCCCAGGCTCCCCTGGGGAAAGGGATTTGAGGCGTTTCTCGCTCTCCCCCTGCGCCCTTTCCCGCTCCGGAAGAAGCCGGGCCGGCGCGTAAAAAACGCTCCGCCTTGAGCTCGCCAAGGGACGGCGGGTGGGAAACAACACGCCCTGGCGCCTTTTCTGGACCGTTGGACCGACCCGGTTGGGGGGGGGGGGNGGGGGGGGGGGGGCAAGGGTGGCGGGGAATACGGGAACGCCTTTGAGAAGGTGGGAAATGGCGCCAAAACGGGGCCTTCCCGACCCCGGGGGTTGCCTCGAGGTGTCCGCCTCTTGCCAGGGGGCTTTGGGTGGGGACCCTTGGCGCGCCCTTTTCGGCCCCTGAGGAAATCCACGACGTGAGATCCCTTGGGAGCCTGGAGGAAAGGCGGAGTAAAAAATCTAAAACCGTTGCCCACGGATAAATAGCTAGCTCTGTGAAGATGCGGGCCTATCCGCCTCCTTAGCCCATTTGCATCCCCGCTTTTTGAGGCAGGCATGCACGGATTTCAACCCGCCGGTGTTTTGATGCCGACAAACTGCTGTGTCATAGCAGCGATGCTCGATATTGAGCTGTGTGTTTCCAGAAATCTTGTAAGCATCTTTTCTGGCTAACATGATTTATTAAAAGGCTTGAGCTTTCTCACCAGCAGCAAACTCCGGATAGCTTAATGTCCTCTAACAAAAGATGTTAGTCAGAAAAGGTACCACCGGGAGCCTGGTTTTGTTTTTCTTTTTGATTTTTAATCACCACAGACTAACATCTCTACTGTTCCCCCAGGGAGGATTTCTTAGCCCTGAGCTAAACAAAATGAGTTGTGATTTTGCATTCGTTTTTGCACTCCAATTTAAGATGGACTTTCCAGAGTGTTGCATGAGGATCGGGCAGCAAATTTTTCCCAGTTTGATTTCGTTTTGAAACCCAAGAAAAGCATGACTTTTCCATGCTTAGGGTTTCTGAAGAAATGCATTTTTGCTCTGATCATCCTAGCGGGAGAAAAATCACACAATCTGCTGTCTCTCACAAATGAGCATGGATCAGTGTGTACCAAAAAGCCACCATTTCTGCCATGATCATTGCTCTCTATGTTGCTTTAACAGGACTGTGCAGGATTTCAACACTTTTTAAAAAGACTCTGAAGACATCTAAGCGTTGAGTGGCATGAGCATGCACTATAGTTGAATTTTCTGTCCTTGTGTCTATGCAAGTGCATTTAGGACTGAGTTGCAGAAATTACATTAGCCATGTAATTTCTTCTTTCTGTTTCTGGCTTTTGTTGCAACTGTATCAAAGCTTTAAGGCGAGAAGTTTTAAGTGTAGGAGTGACAAGTCCTAATTTTTTATAATAACATATATTTGTATTGATCACTTTTGATATGATCAAATGACTAAATCAATAAAGTTTCTATTCAAATTGCTCTGTGGAAATGCATTCAAGAGTGGCACTCCTTATTTCTCAGGCAACAGCCAGTTTGCCCAACTCAAGTATTTTATTTAATTATGTAGTTAATGTTTAATAGCTGCTGGACCACATTCCTGTGCTCCCTCCTCTTTGAAGAGGACCAACTTCCAGCTTTTGATGGCCTTAGTGAAAAGAAAAAATAAGGTAATTGCCATTCGGGTTCTAAAGAACAAGGGAAAAAAGAAAGCTTGATCATGAGAGAGAGAAAACAATTGTTCAGATGACAAAACATTCCCCATGTGAATAAGAGAGGCATCCAGATTGGTGGCCTCTTAACTCATTTCCTAGATATTTGAGACAGCCCAGCACAAGGTTATAACTTCAGGAGAGGTCATGTAATGGGAGAGCTAATACAAAAGATCTCTGCATTCTGCCTTGCTTTTAACTGCAAATATAGGAAAATCAGAGGAGGAAAAAAATGAACTTGCATCTTTTTTTTCAAATTCAAACCTTCACCCAAAATTTCTCCTGCGTATTGTTTTATTATTTATTTATTTAAACATTTATATGGCTGCCTATCTTAAGCTAAAGTCTAGTCACACTCTACATCTTCTGCTGAAGCTATTTTCCTTCACAGGAACATCAGCAAGTTTTTGGCATTTTGACTAGATCTGTCCCAAAAAATTATTCCCCCCCCCCAATCCGATGTTCTCCAAATGTAAACTAAAAGGGCATTAGTTCCCATGTTTGCAGGTAGGAATTATTTAGGAATATCGGATTTCCATACATTCCGAAAACACCTGGTAGAAAAGTATATTCTGAAAAATACTTGGGTGAAAGTCTTGGGTTTTCAGCCAGAGAACCTCAATCAGACGAAGTATTTAGAATTTCCACCTGTGGATTCAGTCAACTGGGCAGGAAGGAAGGGTGGGACTAAAAGTAAAACACATTACTTTAAGCCCCTGTCACACAGCGCCAACGGATGGAAAGAGGATGTAAAACAGAGAGAAACACTTACCATCCGTTGGTTAACGCGATGCATCCGTTCTGTACTCACTGCGCCCGTTTTTCATCCTCTCTTATCTGTCCAGCATCCGTCTACTGATATTTCATCCGCTCAAAAAGTTTTGAGCTGCACAAAACTTTTTGAGCAGAAA
>BHFT01035358.1:0-63228 GCA_004320025.1 Laticauda laticaudata
GCGAACCAATCCATAAGTAGCCTTTTTCGGCCAATCAGAATGAAGTACTTGGAACCTACCAAGTTCCATACAGAACAATATCCATACTGGATTTTCTAAATTTCACTCCAGTGTTTTCCTAATCTTTTACTGGAGAGTCTTTTTTTAAGTAGAAGGTGCCACACATTAAAATATGAGCATTTGCTAGCAAAATAAAATTTAAAATGCAAATGAATTCCAAATTTCATTCATAAAAACCAGATTAGAGATATCATGATTATGGAAATGTTCTGCATTAAAAATATTTGAAACAATAAAATCATCTTTATCTACTTTGTGTGCCCATCACAAATCATCTCTCTCTACTTTGTTGTCACTTGAGTCAGGCAAAGAATGGAGAATGAGATGTGTGGTGAAACCAATCTCCAGGTGTAGGACAGAATGTGGTTTGGGGATCCTAAACCTGAAGTAGATTCAAGGGGTGTTCTTGCACCCCTCTGGACCCAGTAAGAACAACTCCAGGTGATCTCATGATTTGGAAGGAAGGGAAAAAGGAAACTGATAAGAATAAAGTTAGTTGAATAACCTGTCCAGTGAACAGCTGTAAGGAGAATCAGATATGTGGTGAAGTGTTACCAGAAGGCTCGATGGCCCATGTGATGTTTTGGGGGGCACTTGGAACTGATGGAGTGGACAGAAATAGAGAAGAAAGATAAAGGATTCTGATAAGGCACAGAGATGGATTGGGTTTCTCTCATGGAAAGAAGATAGGAAATTTGAGGTCAATCCCTGCTTTTGGTCTCATTACATTGTCTTGTGAAACAGACGGCTAGGCCACAGAAAGCCTTGGATTCTGCTGATGCTTTTGAATACCAACTCTGCCTTGTAATAAATCTACCCTCAGGCACAATTTAACTGGCAAATAAAAGGATAGGTCTGGCTGAATGCTACTCCTGAGGGAAAAGTGCCAAGATGCTTTAGAAAGATAAAAGACGTATTGAATAGGAAATTGGTATTATTTCCATAAGGGCAAGTAGTCAACTGTTCTGCTTTGGTTGAAGCACCACAGAATTCTAAATAAAGAAACAAAACCAGTCATACTGACTTATACTTCCATTCAAAACTTTTCTCAGTTCATCACATTTGAAAAAAGCTTAATCTCTTTATCCAGTCAAGAAGTTCAAACAAGTACAAATATGCCTGCTATAAACCTACGTAACTAGCAAATATTGAACTTATTCTAGGAATAGAGGGGGAAGAAAAAGGACATTGTATACAGGCTTTTTTTTTTCTTTAATGGAAGTTAAAAATATCAAATCAGAAAAATCAAAATAGCTATAGCTTGCATATTACTGCTCATACATACATAGCTTTGGCTATTAATACCTGAACTTGCTTCCTGCGTTTAGGCTATTAGAAAAAAATAATGTAACCTTGCTGCTATGGAAACAGAAAGCTAAGCAGCACATCTGCTAGGGAGTCTCTTGTTGACTCCGATGGTTTTTCAGACAGTGACTATTAAAACCTTACTACAAAAAGTACACTCCACCCCAAAAATCCAGGGTTTGTTAACAACCTACATGCTAATAGGCTTGATGGAATAGGTAAATCACAAAAAGGATTTAATTCTGGGATATGCGGGGGATGGAGGTGCGGGACACACTTGACCCAAAGTGTATCCTTGACTACTGAATTTTTAGTGAGAAACATATTATCAGCTCAAATTCTGGGGCAGATGCAATTTCTTTCCTTGTCTTGCAGTAATGCTTCAGACCAGCTGTTCATTAAAATCATTTTTAAAAATGACATTCTGTAAGGCCTTCAAGGTAAGGCCTTCAAGTGCGAGGTATATCTTTGTCATACATGAAGACTATCTAGAAAGACTGAAAGTATTTCTCCTTCTTTTCTTTTATCCTCCTAGGTAATCTAGGAGAGTCTCTTCTGAAATATTTCCCATGCCTGCCTGCCTGCCTTCCTTACACACTGGTTGTCCTCCCTCCTATCTCCCAAAATCATTTTCACATATCATTTGTAGATGACCAGAGACTAAGGGAAGGATTAAACCTTTCATCAGTCATGAGTCCTTTCACATGAGGTCTAAGTCCAGCCCAACTTGAAATCCATTGACTCTTATCTACCGTAGAGTCATATGGGCATTTTCAGTTGACATCAAAGTCCAGTTCGAACGGCAATAAAGAGCTCTGACTAGCCTCTACTCTTCTATTTTATGAATCAGATTCCCATTTCCCTACTTTATATGTGTGCTATCTAAATGTGCACTCAATTGTTAGCTCTGTTCAACAATACATGTAGCCGGCAAAGATTTTATTTGAAATCCTTCACAAAAAGCTATTTTTCTCTCACGCTACATTATATAACTGCCTGCCTGAACAATAATTTAAAGCTCTTGTCTCTGCACGTATTCCAAAATAATTTCACTAGCTTGCACAATAAAAACCAACTAGCCTCTCTTGCATAAGGCAGGGATTGTGTGCCATTGATTCAGTAAAATGGCTTTGTGGCATTTATTCATCAGAATCAATAGAACTTGGAAGCCTCTTTTTAGTCTCAGATCCTCCATCCCAGTAATAAGAGCATCTGATTTTCTAGGAAGCCATCATCCAGTATCTCAATATTCAATAGGATTCCAGCCATCTCTCTGATGACCTATATATTCTCTGCACTAGAATGGTGAGAACTGAGTTTTGTCCCTTGAGAAATTTCTTGAATCTAACAAGCACCATCTATCAGATAAAAGGCATATAAGGCTCTTCATATCAATCCTTCTGAGAACAGTTCAAGAATCAGATGATAAGTTCTTGGATTTTCTATATGGAAGCCATAAGCTACAGCATCAATGTTTGGTCTTCAGTACAAGGCAGAAAATGTGGACTTTGCTTTAAGTAATGCATTAAACAAATAGTGGGTTTAAAAAAACTTTCTGAAAAATGTAACAGAAGATTTAAAACATAAATCTGACTCTGTCACCCAAAGCGCACATACTGTGATAGTGCCTATTTTCTTGGAAAAAGGCATGCTGTAATTTGAAAAACCCCAGAAATTAGATCTAGTGTGACAATGGTTTCAAAAAAACCTTTGTCAAAGTAGGAACTTTAATATACTAACAATTTCTTAAAATTCTAGAAATATACTGTTTATTCATATGATCTATAATTAATACTTACTAACTTATTGTGGTGTATGCAGTTCCTGTCCACATTGGCACTCATGTCCAAAATGCAACATCAAAACCAAATACAGTAGAACCTCTGGTCACTACCATAATTCGTTCCATAACTTTGGTCACAACTTGAATTGGTCATGACTCAAACCTAATTTTGGAAACTTGGTGCTTACAAAAAAATGGTGCGGAAGGGGAAATCAGCCATGAAAAAAAAAGTGTGAACCTGATTTGGTCGTGGTCAGAAGCGTTCATGACAGTGGTTCTACTGTAGTTGAAATAAAGGATATTAAGAGATCTTTTGGGAAACTTGGTAGCATTTTATCTATTGTGAATCAAAGGAAATTGATAATTTCTATCCATTTGGTGAATAAAAATATAATTGAAGGATATGCTCTCGAGCCGTGATGCCAAACCTGTGGTATGCAGAGCCCTCTTTGTAGTCACATAAGCTGTCACCCCAGCTCAGCTCTGTTGCATGCACGCACACCTTCCACCGGCCAGCTAGTTTTCAAGTCTCTGCTGCACATGCACAGGAGACATGCATGCATGGATGGGGTGCAGGGCACATTGCATATGCACTTTGGGCACTCGGTGCCGAAAAGTTAGCCATCATTGCCCTAGAGGTTCTGTCAAAACCAATATGAACACTGTCATCATGTATACACATATACAGGGGTGGGATTCTACCAGTTTGCACCCATTCGCTAGAACCGGTTGTTAACATTCCAAGCAGTTTGGAGAACCGGTTGTTAGAAGAAGTTACTGGCCTAATCCTGCAAGGAAAGCAGGAAGGAAACATTCTGGTGTTGCTTACAGAAACTGCCTCTCTGCTAACCCTTATTACATTCTTGGCAGGACTAGACTTCCTGTCTCTGGAACGTCTCTGGAGTTTTTTCCCCCCTCTTTTGCTGATACTTTACTTGTGTGGAGTGACCATTCAAAGTTACAGTGGCACTGAAAAAACTGACTTATTACTGTTTTTCACACTTATGACTGTTGCAGCATCCCCACAGTCATGAGAGGCCAGGCAAGGAGATGAGTGCCTCAATGTGAGTGATATTGAGTTAGCCACACCCAGCCAATAACATGACCACCAAGCCACGCCCACTCACCAAGCCACACCCAACACCCAAGCCATGCCCACAGAACCGGTTGTTAAAAATTTTGAATCCCACCTCTGCACATATACACATGTATAACAGCACAGAGAGAGACACAGAGACAGAGAGACAAAAGGGGAGGGAGAGAGAGATGAGAGAGAGAGAAAGAGAGATTTGGAAAGAGAGATGAGAGAAAGAGATTTGGAAAGGGCTTCCTTGATTTTGGGAAAATAATTTTGTTTCTGGAAAAGACTTAACTTCTGGATTTAACGTTTTGTGAATTGTAATCCTTTATGAATTATTTTGCTAACTGAAGAAAAACTGTAAGCAGTTTTGACTTCCATGTTTCTTCCAAGAAGACGAAAGTTCATGCATGGCTAGATGATCTTAGCCTTTTCACGTACAGGTTGATGGCAGTGCACTATCCCCCTTTCTATACATTGCAACTTGAGGAGTAGTATTTGTGGAAGGGAAAATTTGACTTTTTGTCCCCTAAATTCATCTCCAACACCTTTTAAAAAGGAAAAAGTAAAGGTAGTCCTCAACTTACAACAGTTCATTTAATGACCGTTCAAAGTTACAGCAGAGCTGAAAAAAGTGACTTATGACCGTTTTTCATACTTAGGACCATTGCAGCATTCCCATGGTCATATAATCAAAATTTAGACACTTGGCAACTGGTTTGTATTTATGACGGTTGCCATGTCCTGGGTCATGTGATCAGCATTTGCAACCAAAGTCAATGGGGAATCCATGTTACTAACTTAACACATGCCATGATTCACTTAACAAACTGTGGCAAGAAAAAATTGCAAAACTCACTTCACAAATGTTTCACTTAGCAACATAAATTATTGGCTCAATTTATGGTCTTAACTCGAGGATTACCTGTGTTTGATCACAAGGAGATGATTGTCTTTGCAAACATCCTGATAATCTCCCTGCCCCCCAAATCTGTTATCATAAACCACTATGGGTCAAGCATCCCACCTTGAATAGGTGGGTCATTGTTGACGTGTGAAGATTTCTTTGGATTTGTCCCTGAACTTTTCTTGGCAAGGTTTTTCGGAAGTGATTTGCCCCTGTCTGCTTCCCAGGACCAAGAGTGAATGACTGACCCAGGGTCAGTCAGCTGGCTTTGTCCTAACCTAAAGCACAACGAGAACTCTCATTTTCCTGGTTTCTAGCCTGGTGTCTTCACTACTACACTAAACTGAATGTATGTAGATAGGTGTGATAAGGTGTGGAAGCCCTTCCCCTCTTTCTGGAAAAAGGTTTGCTTGCTGAATCCTTTGAATGTGGCTTCTGCTTCTCCCAGGTTCAACCTTTCCATTATGAACAATGAAATATGAAAATAAAAATGTCTTTATTTACTGGTGTTCTAAAAAGAGTGTGATTTTATTGTCAATATGGCCTTGCCAAATTACAAATATTTCCTGCTTTTTCAAAGACATATTTATTTTAAACTTCCCATTTACTTTGAAAAGTTAAAAATGAAGATGGATAGAGAATAGGTTTTTTTTTTTTTTTTTACTNATGGATAGAGAATAGTTTTTTTTTTTTTTTTTTACTTTTCTGTCAAAGCCTCTGGGCAGAGCTATACCAGCATTTATTTAGTAACATCAAAATGTTGAACATCAAATGTGCCAAATCTGATCTGAGTGAGGGATCCGTCACTACGTCATTGTGGTTCTTGAATTAGTTTTGGTTGCTGGATCTGATAGCCTCTGCTGTTAGCAACAGAGAAACTGTTGTCAGGAGCCATGAAAATAGCATTACCTTTTAAAACAGTATATAAACGTTGCCAGAGTGATTCAAGAATTTAAACTAGATGTAAATAACTGATCACTCCTGGTCAAAGTACATTACCAATGTACATACGCATTATGTATTTTTATATGTAAAGCGGAAACACGTAACCAGTTTATAACTTGAATGGAAAATAGCTTTTGATTGCTTTGCTTAATGAGAACCAACATTATATTAGGCATTAGGCCATGCTGGCTGCAAATTATAGGAAATGTAATACGACATCTGGAAGTTTGAAAGTCAGGAAAGACTATCCTGTAATGGCGGCAGTCTGGTGTTAATTTGTATAGTGTATAGTGTATGATGTATACATTATAATTTCTTTCATTTTAGTAAAATCTTGTTTGTCCTCCCCTCTGTTCTTGGAAGAAAATAAAGGTTAAACCAATTTTGAAAACATAAATAAAAAAGCAAAATATGCTCAGCACAGATCAGGCAGGAGAGCACGTTTTAATTAAAGCAGCAAATCTCAGTAACAAAAATAGCTGGGAGGAATCAAGCCCACAATTCATACATGCTACTTAGTCTATAAACAGAGCTCCAAGTCCCTTCGCCAGAAAGATGAAAATGACACACCTACAAGCAGGGGTGGGCTTGAAAATTTTTAGCAAGGGGTTATCTGCCTGGTTGCTGGATGGGCGTGGCCTCATGAACCTGCACAACGGCAGGAAGGGGTTTGCCCTCCCTGGGTACCGGTGACTTTCCTTGAGCCTCTGGGAGGGTGAAAATGGCCTCTTAGGAATCCAGAGGTTCTCTGGAAGCCAGAAACAGGCTCATTTTCAGCCTTATCGAACTTCCAGGAGGCCCATTTTTTTGCCCTTCCCAAGCCTCTGTGCGCACTCTGCACTTACCTACATCCAAAATGGGCCACCTGGGGGATCCTGGGAGGGGCAGGGCGGGCTGGGCCCACCAGGAATCTTAGCTAGAGGCTCTCCCGAACCCCTGCAAACCCCCAGCAGCCCACCCCCTGCCTACAAGCATTCGTTGTTAACAATAGATGCTTGTGTCATCCTAGTGAGGTTTGCAGAATAAAAGTAAGGAATTCAGTAAGGGCCTGAAATAAGGGGAAAGATGCCATGAAGAAATAAACATTTGAAATGAACAGTTTGTGAAATGCAAGAGAATGCAAATGAAATCAGCACATGGAGGTAGCTTAATAGAGCAAATTACTAAGTTACAGAACTCGAGAGTGACAAGATGATTTGGAGCTCACCAACTGGTAGGATTCCTTAGACCCAGATTAGGAGGAACCAAGAGATGGTTACCAGCTGCATGGGTAAACTGCATCTGATGTCATTACCTGAAGTTCCAGGGTTAGGTACAACCAAGTTAAAAATCCTCCTCTATAAAGTCCTGGCTAAAACAGGATTTTTGAAACCTGGTCTCTACCGTGGTTCTGTTTCTCTTTCCAACTGTTCTGGCTTCCAACACAGAAGAGAATAACAGCAAGCTTCCCATCAATTATTTTGACAGGGAGGATTTAGCTATGGAGGAATGCCATTTAAAGAATGCTAGTCTATGGCTTTGGGAGCCAGAGGCCTTGATCACAAATAAAAGTATTTTTTTGCATGCATATTTGTAGCCTGAACATGGGCCATGTGATTGTGAGTGAGTGTGTGTATGTGTGTGTTTATGCAGCATGGCAGATTATGGATCCTAACCCTCAATGAAAAGACATTCATTCTGTACGAAAGGAGTTCCCAACCTCTGGTCTGTGGAATGGTACCAGTCTATGGCCTTTTAGGAACTGGGTCGAGAAGTGAGCAAAACTTCATCTGTGCATGGATCTAGATAGTGCACAAAACCACGACCTACTGATTCGTAGAAAAATTGGTTTCCATGGAACCAGTCCTTGGTGCCCAAAAGGTTGGGAACTGTGCTACACTGGCTGATCATCACCATCATGCATCATCACCACCATCACCATCATTATCATCATTGTTATCATCATCAATAATCATATTTTCATAGGAGAAATCTTCATAATAGTGCATTTCAGTAACTAAAGATTTGGATATTTCTGAATCAATTCCATTAGTTTGCAAGAGCAGGAAACCATTGCTTCTATGCACCATATCAGAGGCTTTTCTTGAAGTTGGAAGGTTCTTCACCTCCTACTTGCCAAACCTAAGAGTTATGTTTAATATAATTGTCTCAAAATAAAACAGCCAAAAGGAAGGAAGAGTTTCTCAATCCATTTCTTCTGCTTCCAGCATGATCAAATTAGATATTGGTTTAACAGGAATCAGCAACTGATTAAACAAGCCGGCAAAACAGCCCTTCCTGTTCAGGAAAAGAGATAACCTGCTGTATTCTACCCAGGTTATCTTGCATTATTTAGTTGCCCAATAATCTTTGCAGTTTTAAAGTCTGTTTAATGCCATGCAGTGCAACTTTCCCTTTCACTTCATAATATAGGACAGCATTTGTTACAAAGCACAATTATATAATGTAATAGAAAAGAATCACATGCATACATTCTACGTTACAGAAACAGGTCATAGTTTACAACAAAAAATTAATAGGTACAAATTTGACATGATGACACAAAGCGAGGCCCAGATCCTTTGAGTCTCCCAGGATATCAGTTAAATAGTTCAAAGTTGTCTTTTTAGAACAAAGAAATAGCAGCAGCATCACCACAGTAGCAGATTGCTGACCTCATCTACATAAAAAGATTTCAACATACCTCAGAAAAGCTCAGCAACACAATGTTATTTTAATATATTGCAATTTCTCATTGATGAAGAGAGAGCTAATATGGTGAAGTGGTGAAGGCCAGACTAGAAACTAGAGGACTATGAGTTCTAGTCCTGTTTTAGGCGCAAAGCCAGCTGGTTGACCTTGGGTCAATCACTCTCTCCCAAATGTATGAAGGACAAATCACTTCTGAAAAATTCAGGCACTAAGCTGGATATTTGTCAGGAATCAACAATGACATGGGGGCACATATACAGGTAGTTGTCAACTCACAACCGCAACTGAGTCCCAAATTTATGTTGCTAAGTGAGAAATTTGTTAAGTGAGTTTTGCCCTGTTTTACAACTTTTCTTGCCACATTGTTCAGTGAATCACTGAGTTATTCAATTAGTAACACGATTGTTAAGTGAATCTGGCTTCCCCATTCTGACTTTGCTTGTCAGAAGGTCGCAACATGACCCCAGGATACTACAACCATCATAAATGTAAGTCAGTTGTCAAGCTGACTCCAAATATATCCAAATGGGGATGCTGCAATGGTCATAAGTGTGGAAAATGGTCGTAAGTCACTTTTTTCAGTGTTGTTGTAATTTTGAACGGTTACTAAGTAAACTCTTGTAAGTGGAGAACTACTTGTACCTCCCTCCCAAATCTAGGAATTCAACAGCAAGCATCTGATGAAATTGAGTTACAGCATGTCAACACTTATGTCTTTTTAATAAACATTAGCTTGAAAAGAAACTGTAACATTCCTTTTTATTTTTGGCTACCACAGCCCAACATGATTCTCCTTCTGAAATATAATAAATAATCTCACATGCTTGTTGCTTTTACTCCTTCTTTTCTTTGACAATATTTGCCTTTACGCATTCACCTCTCAGAGCACCTAAAAAAACACTGAGTGTTGCTCTGCTTGGCATTGCAGTCATTATGTTTTGTAAAACAGTAGAAAAAGTGCCACCACAAAAGTGCGGAGGACTTCCAGTTTGGGCTTCTTCGGTGACGGACCGAAAATTTGAGATCGTCTGAGTCGCACGGTATCCAGGGCTGAATCCACCCCCGTAGATTGATGAAGAAGGGGGAGCCATCAGCGGGGTTGAGGAGACTGTGTCCTCCTCCTCCTGACTGCATTACTCCCTTTCCCAAAGGTGGTGCAGCAGTGGTCAGAACCCTCAAAGAAGAACCTGACCAGACAAGATTGTAGCAGGAGGAAGTTTTAAAAGAAAAAGTTTTGACTGATCGGGTGAATGGAGAACATCTATTTAAGGTACCTGGAACCTGAATTTTATAAGACTAATACATTCCTAAAAAAGATCTTAAGCTGAGAAACAGAAAGGAAAGGAAATGGAATTGGCTTTTTTTCCTCTAACATTGACAGTTTTAACTCACTTGGAACATTAAGAAGAATATATTCCAATAAGAAATTGATACTAATTCACTTTGACATTAATAGGCTATTCTAGCTGAAAATAAAGTGTCAAAGGGAGTAAAGATTCTTGGATAATTTAAAAACTTCCTTTAAAAAAAGAAAGTAAGTGTGGAGGGAAAAAGGAAAAAAGGGGGTGGAATCTGGAAATTGGAGGAGACCACCTGGAACTTTAAAAAAAAATTGATAGTGGAATTTTTAACAAGGTTTGCAAAAGATACATTGTAGCTGAAACATGGTGACAAGATAACAAAGCCCTGGAAAGAGAAAGTAAAAAGAAGCAAGAAACAGTTTTTGGATTATTTGGATGATTCCTGAACTTTGGATGGAGGATCCTAATGAAATAAAATAAATTCAATTGGGGGTTGTTTGAAATTTTTTAGAAATGGAGATCTTGAACTATGAAAACAACAAGAAAGGCTGGCAGAAACAAGAAGAGCAGGACAACGAAGAAGTCATCTTTAAGGACTAGCAATTTTAAGCAGGGTAAAAAAGGGAAAGGGGGAAAGGAGTTTAAAGCACTGAAGCAACAAAAAAAAGAGTACTTGAAAAATAATCATAATATCAGGAAGAAGCAAAAGGGAGGATCGCAGAAGGGAGAATCAGATAGAAAAGAGAATAAAAAGAGGAGAGGGAAGAAGAGAGGAAATAGGGAAGGGAAAAGAAGCTCGACAAGCAGACAGAAATAAGATTTAGAGGCACAGCAAAGCCATACAAGCATTAAAGGTATATACTTTTTAAAAAGACACAGAGACAATGGTTAAAATTTAACTTAAGGAGAGGATTCTGCAAGGGTGCATGGGATAGCATTGTATATTTAGAAATGGAAAAGGGTTAGAATATATGTTAGCTGATTAAAGTGATAGAAAAAATTTCTATTGATGTGTAGACGAATATTTGTTTGTAAAGAGAATAAGGCTCTGAATGATTTAAAAAGAACGTTTAAAAAAAACTGAAAAAAACATGGAAATTTTTATCAATTGACAAGATGAACTTGAATAAGAATTAATACTTTACTGACTGACTGTTAATAACTATTCGTCGTTTTTTATTTAAAGACAGTAATAAGTAACATATGAAGATAAGATGATTATAAGTGAAAACAACTGATATTACTACTAAATATTTGTCAAAAAGAAATAGAAATTTAAAAGATTGTTATTAATTAAATGGCAGAGCTGTACTTGAATAGAATAATTATTCCATTTTACTATTGTTATACATATATACACAGATATATATACATATATACATTTTTTCTATTAAGAATTTAGTGTGTATTTTTAAGGGAATGTACCAAGCAGAATTCGATTGAAAATAGGCATGTGTATATAAAACAGAGGTTAAGAAAATGAATGTTATATTTTATTGTAAAGGTGTAACTTAAATTTTTAAATAAGATTTGAAAAAAGATACAAAGGTGTTACACTCCAGACTAGTAATTACAGGGAAAAATGTTTTATGAGAACAGATAATATGAAATTGTAAACAGGACAAACGAAAGTATAAAAACATTGATGAGAAAGATTTTAAAAATTAGAAAAATATATGTAATTGAAGTAAGAAAGGAATGAGATAATTTAAAATAAGGCTATAGGAAGTAAAGAAATGGAAAAGCTATCAAAAAATGTGAAAATAGTTAAAAGATATGGATTAGAATGTATAAGATAAATATGTATTGAGTTTATGTCTGTATGGAGAAGTGATAACCCGGGTCCACGCTGTTCTCAAAAAAAGATATTTTATTTGTATTTGTATGTTTTGTGAAAACTTAAATAAAACTTTTATTAAGATAAAAGGTTACGTTGAACTGCTTATGTATCCCTTCCAATCTAATCTATAAGTACATGTTCATCTCAGTAAGGCATGCCTTTTCATTAATATGAAGTTTAAATATTCTTCAACTGTCCAATTTTTTTTGCATACCTCTAATAACTATCAGACAAAGAATTTGAAGTTTTGTTTGAAATAAAAGAGGACAATGAAATAAAAGTGAAATTAAGTTTATGCAAAAAATCAAAACCCTCAAATGCTTCTTTTCGAAATCTTTTTTCAACAATTTAATTGCATTTCACCATTCGGTAGTCTTATAAATTACAATAAATAGACTGAACAATATGTAATAAAATAAATACTCAATGAATACAAAAAGCACCGAAGAGGATGTTTTCCTGCTGATTGACTTTTATAAAAATTAAAAGCAGCTTGATTGGTGAATAAAAATTATAGACCTTATAGTTTCATAGACTAAAAATAATCTTTGTTATGAACTAGCATATCAAAATTTGGGATTCAATCATAGACATCAATAGCCATATTTAAATTCTGCAGACTATGCACCTATAGCATGCTATTGCTGCTTTTTTCTCTCGCCGAACTCAAAATTTAAAAACATTACATCCATAATCTTGGTTGGAGTTTATATAAATAGCCAATAAATCTCTGAAATCCAATTTCGCAGAACAATACTATCACCCAGTTAATGACAGCACATCAGCAAAGGAAAATGCTGAACAGCCAACTCAGCAGAGACCATATATATATGATTAGACAAAACTGACCGCTGAAAAAAGAAATCCCAAACAGTATGCAAATCATTCACTTGTCATCAGCTTTTCTTGAAATGCATCATAAATCAGAAAGTCTTCCCTATCAATGATACCATCTGTACTCATGAGCCTTTTCATATCACGATTATGGTAACGTGTCTACAGCTCAGCCACTTAGAAAATTATTCCACCATGTCAGTCTCAGAGATATGAGAAGTGATGATAATCCTATTGGGCAGCACTCCATACAAAAAGTCTTCCAACCTTTGTGGGCTACAAGATATATCAGGAATTTTGAGAGCAAGTCCTCAACTTACAGCCACAATTGAGCCGAAAATTTATGCTGCTAAGTGAGAAATTTTGAAATGAGTTTTGCCCCCATTTTACCTTTCTTGCCACAGTGTTCAATGAATCACTGCAGTTGTTGAGTTAGTAACATGGTCATTAAATGAATCTGGCTTCCCCTTTGAGTTTGCTTATCAGAAGTTTGCAAAAGGGGATCACCTCGGGACACTGCAACCATCATAAATATGAACCAGCTGTCAAGCACCCAAATATAGATCACATAACCATGGGGATGCTGCAACAGTGGTAAGTGTGAAAAATAATCATGAGTCCCTTTTTTCAATGCCGTTGTAACTTTGGTCACTAAACGAACTATTGGAAGTCGAGGACTACTTATACTTTCACAAAATGGCTACAGGGTGGTCATGGCTATAAGGCCTACCTCAACTGGCAAGGCAAAATGTTACAAGAACATATTTCCCAGAACATGAAGACTCAGGTACGAAGTTTTATTGTAACAAAAACTATGAACTTATAAAAAATGAGCAACTGGTATTTATGAAACATGAGCTCAACTTATATTGCAGTCAATGACCAGTTTTTTCCAAAGTTTTGGGGGGCACACGGGGGGCAGGAGATATATTGTCCTTGTTTGAGTAAGAGCCTTATCAAATATCTGGTTGCTTGCTTGTGACAATGAGAGAATAACTTTCATAATAGTGGTCAATTACAAAATATCAATTTCACCATAATACATTTCTACTGGCTCAGGTTCTGTCTTCCTAAATGCAGTCTATCATCTCAGCTCTCCATTACCGTCCCCCTCCCCCATACAGACTTTAACACTGTTCAACTATTTACAAAGTCTGCACTACTATTACTGTTAATCATCTCATCACTCCTTATCACCCATCCCCTCCCACTTGTGACTGTAGGACTGTAACTTTGTTGCTTGCATCCTTACGATTTATATTGACTGTTTCCTAGTATGATTTGATTGCTTATTGTACTNTATGTACACTGAGAGCATTTGCACCAAGACAAATTCCTTGTGTGTCCAATCACACTTGGCTAATAAAGAATTCTATTTCTATTTCCATTTCTAAATGAAAAACTTGACTGTTGCTACCTACCCTTTTATTTGATAAGTTCACTTAAGATGTACTAAAAGGAAATCAGCAAAAGTTTTAGCATATTGATTAAAATAGCAACGTGTTTAGAATTTTATTCTAACATTTCAGGATGGTAAAAATATACTGCATCTGTAACTCTGCAGGAGACATTTTTAAGATGTTAAGAACTGTACTCAAAGATTTAAAAAAATCTATACGTATTACATGGAAAATCAGACCTTTATCCTTCACTGAATTTTGCATCTAGGCAGAATAAATTAGATCCATTATTGGTAGCATAACAAATGGTAAAACACAAAAGCCAGATAAACTGGAATGATGTTCTGTCTGTCACAAATATTTTATCCTTTAAAATACTATCATTTTTTTCATAACGTGTTTCACTTTAGTATTTTATTAGGTTCTTGCAATTAAGTTTATATCATCGTAATGCCTAAACAAGCTAAAATCATACATATTGGTGATATTATAGTTCTGTTTTATTAATAAGTAGATTTTAAATATTTTTGGCCATTTTTATTAACTGACTTGAGAAGTAATTAACAAGTCTGATACAACAGGAATTTTTTGGAGAAAGGGTTGGCAGTTGAGTTTGAGACTGTAGATTGTAGTACATTTTGCAATTTTTGAACATTGTATTTGGATGGATCCTGCTGTAATTATTTTAGTAGATGCAAAGAAGTTGCTTGATAAAATATATTAGCAATATTGATGCTTTCAAAATATTACTTCTCCTGGGAATTTTAATTAATTTCCCTTGGATTATAATTGACTTTTCTTTTCCAAAACTAGAAACAAATCTGATATATATATAATGACTTTTTAAGGAGAGAGGTATATAGCAGTATTATCCTCATACTCCTTTATTTGTTTCAAAGCTACCTTGCACAGAGTGACTAGATGCATGATTTAAGAGATGTATCGTGAAAGATGAGGAGTAGGAAGGATACAATTGCTAATAACAAGGCAACTGTCAATTAAAACCGCCTTCTGGCATCTGGCTCTTAAGATCTTAGAATCCACCAGAAGATGTAGCTGTTTGTTATTTTTTTTAAACAAAACAGCATGCCTGTACTTGCTATTTATAATTTTTTGGACTACAATAAATTAGATGCTCAATAGCATAGGGAGAGATGGAAGACGAAACTGAAATATCTGGTGAACATGATCATTAATAAATGATTTTTGGACATAAAATATGTCATTCTGCCACTAATTTAAAATTAAAACAAAATTATCATCTTTATTGGATATGTCCTTTTCTTAAAACACTTATGAAGCATCTTATTATGCATGAATGGATTCAGTTACTTGTTGGAAATTGGTCCGTGAAAAATCATGCTGGTTTGTGTCATATGATCAAATGTTATATAATGGCTCCCTTTTGGACAGACATTTATTGCATGTGTTAGTTTTGTTATGGAAAGCTCATCAGATTTTGGGTGTAGGAGAAATAAAATATACTTTTGTACTTATGAACAACTGTCAGGCTCAAAAACCAAGAATGACAGATGGGGATTCTTCCAAGCTGAGTTCTTTATTGTTTCACACCTACAGATTTTCCACATCTTGCTAAACGTATAGTACGGGTGTCAGCAACCCCCGACTCTGGAGCCTCGTGTGGCCCTCTGCTGTGGCTCCCTGTTGGGTGATCCTACCACTGGCTCACCCCACCCCTCGCCCTCCCCTCACAGTCACTCCTTGCCTGGCCTGAGAAGGTAAAACAAAAAAAAACAGAAATGAAAGGGAGGGAGGAAGAGAGAGAGAGAGAGAGACTCATTTCCCACAAAAAACACCGGGAGCCACAAAACTTAGGTAGGCATGGTGGGGTGTGTGTGTCATGTGACTGGGTGGGAGTGATGTTGACTTGGCCACGCCCATGCGTGGTTTTGTGGCTCCCAGTGTGGAAGCCCCAAAACCTGCACGGGAAACCGGAAACGGGTCCAAATGGCTCTTTGAGTGTTTAAGGTTGCAGACCCCTGGTATAGTAAGTAATGTAGCTGAACCTACTCTGGGCCAGGAATATTGCAGAGGGGCTGTCTTCACCCTCTTTTACTCACACATAATATATGTTTCCACTTGCTCCTCTGGATTACATTCTCTCATGGAAATCTACCTCCTAACTACATTCCATCGCAGCAATACAGCAACAGCTTGGAAAACAAACTGAACAATATAAATTGTTGTTACATGTTTTTATTACATGGATGGAAAAACAGGCGTTACAAGGGCAGAGGAATACCTATTTTTTTTTATCAGAGGATAGAAGAATTTACCTCTCCTTCTACATTTGAACATGCATTCTATTCCCTGGAATTTCACTGGGGGAATTGTTCAGAAACTTTGACAACATATACTGCATATATACTTAATTTCCTATTTTTATTGTATAAAAACCACCAAGCATTAATTATTAAATGTATACAACATGATGTCAAAGTAGATTTATGATAGGTTCTATCTGGTGCATTTTTAGAAGGAAGGCAAATGCTCTCACTCCCTCTTTACGCATTTGGGAAGAAAAAGAACAGAGAAAATTCAAATCTGCATTGCAAATAATGCAAAGGAACTTCTTTGTCCACCTGCAGTTGCTTCTTCAGAGGTCTTGCAGAAGGCACCCTTGACAGTTGAAAAAGCTCGTATGTACTGAGGATGTGTGAATTTTAAAGCCTCCTTTGATCTGATGACACATCAGCTGAAGCGCCTATTGAAGCAAAACACCAAACTGAAGGCCTGCTTCTCTTTAGGGTTCTGGATCTCCCCCTCCTTTTAAAACCAGTCTGAATTCATTCCACTAAATCAAACCAGATAGCCAAATCAAGTCAGCCTGCTTCAAGTGGATGTGAAGCAGTGTTATTTTCCAAATGAAGGTGCTTGAATTGCTGTGACAGTCTGAATTATTATTCTAGATCAAGATGACGTCTCAGGTAGAGCCAAGCTGCTTTGCACAGACCTAATATTCACACATGAATATTCCAGACTGGAATTCAACTGGAGAAGGAGTCAAGACATGAACCAAAAGGCAGTCCTTTAGGCCCATTATTAGGCTCATCCCAATCTTCTGCCCAGGACAATGAGGAACCATACCAAGCAACCAGTTATTGTGCTCTTTCTATGGAGACATCCGTAATTATCTAGAAGTAAGTTCCTTTGAAAATAACAAGATTTCTAGCATATAGAATACATGGCAGCATTGTGTTACACCAATGAACACATTTCAGAACGATGCTCCCCTATATAAAACAATTTAAATCCCTAAAAGTTTCTTTAAACCTAGACTAGATACACTATGGAACATTAACTTATGTATTTAAGGCACACACACAGACACACTGTGGTATTTGTTCCAAAGAACTTCTACTTTATGCAAGAGATTAATCATGCCCAGGAGAGAATTTACTTTTTTCATCTGACCTACATTAATATTCCCAATCTTTTCTGAAACATCTTTCAGTCTCAAAAGTGGATTGCCAAGTGAGATTGGGGAACTGCTGTTTAATAGAAAACCTCTATAGAGCACAGAGTATTAATCACCGAGGCAGGCAAGAATGCACATATTCTACACAGAAATGCACCCACTCAGGTTTGCTACCCATGAAGGTGTTCTAAGACATTTGTGGAACACAAAGCAGGAACAAAGAAATCTCCTGGGTGCAGGTCTAAATATAATACTGAAAGAAACTAACAGGATGTGACCTAGTTCAATTCAGGACATCTAACATGTTCTATCACTGCTTGAACAATCCAAGAAGGGAGCTGCTAAAAGTAACCGGAAGCTCTTGGGTGGCAGCATGCAAAATAGGCACTGAAAGAGTTAAGAAGCCAAATTCCACAGTGTTTGTAGTATAAGAGGGAAATAGTACAACTATCCTATATAAGGGCTAAAACTAATGTCTAGTTCTTACTCTCAATTGGGTAAAGACATGTATCTTATTTATGTCTTCTGATAATTTCCATATAACCATATATATATACATACATACTGTATATACATATATATGTATTCAGCTTTGTTCGGGTATTTTCCCATGTCATCATAGTTGTGCTTTTAAAGTTGTAGCAAAGTTTCGGCAGAATCTCATCTGCCATTAGATGAGATTCTGCCAAAACGTTGCTACAACTTTAAAAGCACAACTACAATGAAGGAAGCTGAACAGCATACATGTAAGTACCCACAAAAACTTAAAATTAAAAACATTATTTAAAATATATAGTATAGTGGTGGTGGTGTGGGTGTGTGGTGTGTGCTGTTCAGTTCCTTCGGTATTATCCCCAATACGTCATTGTAATGCTTTTAAAAGGTTGTAGCAACGTTTTCCAGGCAGAAATCTCATCTGCCATCATCTATCAGGCTTCTGTATTGAGTTAGTTATAATTACAAATTAGATTAATAAAATAATTAAAATAAATTATTTAATAATTGAAAAAAGATTATATTTGTATAATCGGATATACCCAAAGGAAGCTGAACAGCACACCTGTAAGTACCCGCGAAAACTTCTAAAAAACCATCACACAACACACACACAATATAATATATATAACTTATATTAATATATATATATATAATTATATATTATATTATAATATATATTAGTATATTTATAATATAATATATATATAATATATATATATATTATTCTTTCATCTAAAATCTTAAAACTAGGTTTTAATCATAGTTTCCAGTTTAAGATTAGTAAAAAAACTATCCATAAGAAGATTCAAGGGACTTTCCCTCATCTTGGAGAAATAATATAACCATCCAACCCAAACCAAAGTTAAAATATTATTTTGTAAGATTGCAGGATTTATCCTTGCACATCCTGTAGATCAGAATTGTTACTTTTTATTTTCCACGTTCGGTCTCTCAGTTCTAAGGAGGACATCATAAACCTGTTGACTTTGTTATTCAGTGTCTTAGCCGAAAGTTTCCCTAGTCAGATACCGTATACGTTTACGAAAAATGAGAATAAGTAAAAAGAGAGTGTTATTTTCTTTTGACTTACGTTTGGCCTGGGCGATTAAAGAAAACCGGCATAAATAGAGTCAGGGATTGAAAAATTTACGACTATAGACAAAAGTTCAGCGTGCAGACTCATTAACTAGGATAGATGGGGCGGGCGGATAATGTTCCAATATTTTATTTGGGTATGTGGAAGTATGGTACATCTCTGTCGTAATACGATAGATTTGTCGAGAGATTGCTCTTTTCTCTTTAGCTTATTCACAAGGTGCTCGAATTGAATTATGAAATCAAGAGTTTTTCCAAACTGAATCCAGACCACAATTAAATGCCCAAATGATCAGTGCTTGTATTTTGGCTCTCTTTTCTTCATCTGGAATCTATTTTTTTTTTTCGTCTGTCACAGATCGGAAAGGTCCATTTTAAAAGAAGTTGAGTACATACTTATCTGATCCACGTGAAGAAAAAAAACTACAATAAAACCAAACAATACATTATTGCAATTTTGGAGTTATCGAATCAGGCAAGTAAGTGACTGATCAGTTTAGTTGTCAAGTTTCTGCTACAAACACATAGTGAATACTCCGCAAGGAAAAAGTGGCGTGTAAGAAGTGAGAGATAAGTCAGCAGAAAGCAGCAGCAGACAATCAGGCAGAAGACATTGTGGGAATGTGGTCACATGGGCTCTGCCCTCAAGGTCGGTTTTAGAGTGACAACCATAGACGAATTGCTCAGGAATAAACTGCCTAATAACAATTTCATCAAGAACCCATGAAAACCGGGACCCCGCCTAGCTGGAACAGGTCGAGGCCTTGCCCACAGTGAGGAAGGCCATTGCCTCCAGCTGTCTGTCCACTGCCAGCTAACAAAGCCTCAAGGTGCTTCCCTCTCTAGGATCAAGGCCCAATTCAAATGTGTCAGCTTCAGAGACGGAGCAGGAATCAGAGACCCCCGAAGCCCCCCTGTTGAGAACGCCAGCTTTTGTGCATTTTTCAAACCTCATTGTATTCAGGGGAACAACAAAAAAAACAAAAAACGGAGATCCCTTTACCCGACGGAACTCCCTTCGCTTCTTCCTTTTTCGGGAAAACCGTTTTCGCGCAACCGGGCCTTAAAAGACCAATCCTTTCCAATGCCCCCCAGCCCGAAAAGGCGCTTCCCTGAAAGAAAAAGGGGTGGATGGTTGGGGGAATAAACGGGACCGGCCCGCGGAGAAGGAAGGAAGGAGGCCGGGCTCACGTCATCCCCCTTGTCCTGGTCGGCGCCAGGAGTTTGGTGGCTGCGCAAAGCAGGGCAGGCCGCGCCAGGGCCACCCTTTGCCCGAGCGGGTGGCTTTCCTGCCCGCGGCCGCGGGCTTACCGTGGCCGGAGGATAAGACTGGGTGGGAGAAGTGTGTGCTGCCATCCGCTACGGATCGCTGTCAATCGGCTCTCGCGTGGGGCCGTGCCGGTCGGGCTTTCCCCTGGACGGCGGTGGCGGGAGGCAGACGAGGCGTGCGACTGGGCGGAGCGGAGAGCGGGGCGGCAGAAGACGATCGAACGAGGATGAGGCGTAAAGAAAGCGAGGAGCCACATATTCGGTCAAAGGAAAGTTATAAGGCAAAGTGGCGCCCCAAGATCAGGCAAATGACAGCCGGCCCGCCCACTCCACCGCCACCGACCCGCTTTGTTGTTTTTTGTTTAAAACGGACCCCCCCCCGATATAATACACACCGCTCCAGCTTCTTTTCCTCGTCGTTGCCGAGGAAAGTCGACCCGATCGTCAGCTCGGGGAAAGGAAAGGACGAGCCGGCGGCCTAGAAAAGCCGTCGGAACGCGTGGCCCGGAGCCCATTCGCGGGGCGGGGGACGGCAGGGATGCTCCGCGGCTGCCCATGGAGTCCCCGCCCGCCCGGCGATCCAGCGCCCCCTATTGAAACAACGGAGCCTGGCTGGGCCTTATCCTGAGAGATGGGGTCGGCCAGCCGCGTTTCTTAGGGCCAGGTGCGAGGGGATGCTTGGAGCATGCTGGGGCTCCCCCCGAGCGCCCGGAACCGGCCGCCTTCGCTGCTCAGCTGGCTGCTTCTGCCCCGGCCCGAAGCCAGCTCACTGCGCGCGGGGCTGAGGCGGCTCGGGCGCTGCTGGCTTTTGCCGAAGCGCAGGATCCCTTAAAGCGGCCGCTGGCACGCTCGTCCTCCGCCAAGCGCTCAGGGGCGGCGCAAGCCGTAGCGGCGTTGCCAGGCGGGGAGGAGGGAGTGTGGTGGGGCGGGAAGCGATGTGTGTTGTGTGTGTGTGGTGTGTGTGTGTGTGGTGGGTGTGTGTGTGTGTGGTGTTGGTGTGTGGCAGGAGGGGGGGGGTTGTAAGGAGAAGATTGGGAGCTCCTCTTTGCTTCGGTCCTGCCGAGCGCCCGCGGTTTTAGCGCTCTCTGGTGGGCCCGAGGCCTCGCCTGTCACACGGCCTGCCGAGGCGGCGGTGGCGCGGAAAGTGTCCCTAAAAGCACCACCCTCCCTACCCCCGAGACGCGCTGGCTAGTCGGGGAGGGGGGGGGATAGGAAGGCAAGCATGCAGCGGGGTCGCCTCGGCGTCGCCAAGAGGCCCTTTGGAGTGTGCGCGGCCTGTATTTGTGTGTCTTTCCATGGAGCGCTTTACCTCAGGAAGGAGTTTTTGGTTTCCCCCAAAGTAGAAGGCGCCTTTAATAAAAAAAAAAAAAAAAAAAAGGAGCAAAGGAGTCTCAAAAAGCAGGACGTTCGGCCGACTGGAAAGCGAGGATCCATATTTCAAGCTGAGAAAAAAAAGCTGTTTGTAGGCCAACCCTGAATATATGAATGCAACGGGGTCGGGTTCGCTGCCAGAGTGTGCTCACCTGGCCAAGGTAAGGCAAAGGCCTCCCCAAATTCATCCTTTTTTAGGGCAGGCCACATTTGAGGCGGAATATTTATTTCAGCTTAGTAACACAGAGATTTGCCAAATTAGGTGGAGAAATGCACTTTACCATCGACGACGACGCAAGAGCCCTTCTGTTCAGAAGCTAACATTGCCTCCCCTCTGAAGAGAAGGCTTTCTTCAGAAGGTCTTCACACATCTGGAATTCCTTGTGTTCATCCTTGATAGGATGGATAACATGAAACAGGTGGATGATCATCCAGTTCCTTTATCGGTGCGTGTTCCTGGATGAACTGAGAATATACATGCGCGCACACACACACACACACACACACACACACACAAAGAGTATGGTAGTCCGGCAATTAAGATACTGGACTATTGACTGGAAGGTTGGTGGTTTGAGACCAAAGCACCCGGTGTCGGGTGAGCTCCCATTATTTGCCCTAACTCCTGCCAAGTTTGAAAGCATGCAAATGCAAGTAGATAAATAGGTACCACTTCAGTAAGAAGGTAACAGTGTTCTGTGCACCTTGGTGGTGTCATGCCGACCACATGATCAAGGAAGCGTTTTCAGGCAACATGGCTCCCTCAGTTAACTGAGATGAGCACTATTCCCTAGAGTCAGACACGACCGGACAAGAGAAACTTTTATACATACATAATTTCATATTTCATATACATACACACATACACATGCATTTGTAGGGGGCTGAGGGGACAGTACTGTATAAAATCTTGTAAGTCGAAGACCATGTATTAAAAAAAAACCTCAAGATAATAGCTGCTTCAATTGCATGGTTGCAGATGTCATTCTGATTTCTTGCACACACACACACACACACACACACACACACACAGTAGATGGTCCTATTCTCTCAGCAGTCTTTGTTTAGAAAAATAAAATAGTCACCTTCAGTGTCTGTGTGATGGCATTTTTTTCCCCCATTCTTTCTGGGTAAAAGTGAGTATCCTAGTTAATTGCAAACCTTGTACTGACGTTTAGGCCTTCCTTACTTTCTGCTAGAATTAAGTTCCCTGAAAGCCACCCATATAGCAAATCACAAAGAATAAGGCACTAAAGCAGAGGGGGAAAGGGGGTTTGCATGACACGATGTAAGAGCCAGTTTGGTATAGTGGTGAAGGCATCTGGCTAAACCAGGAGACAGTGAGTTCTAGTCCTGCCTTTGACAAAAGGCCAGCTAGGTGATCCCGAGTCGTTGTCTCAGCTTTAGGAAGGAGGTAAGGGCAAACTTGCCAAGAAAACTGGCAAGGAGTCAAGGTTGATTCATTGTTACCAATTTATTATTTTATAGTAGAATTTTTACTTGTATATTTATTGTTTTTATTTGTTCTGGTCTCTGGTCTAAGACTGTAATAAATTGAATTGAACTGACTCAAAGACACACACATACAAACTTTGTAGCCCAAATGCATTGGAAAATGTGCTCATAAATGTTGAGAGCATTATTCTTAAGTATGGTTATGTTCAAACATTTTCTTCCTTGATGTATATTTCATGTATGTAAAACCATTTTCTTCATTTTTTTCCACAGCTGGATTTTTAGCACAGATGGTTACTAGTAGAAGACAGGCAGGCAAAATGGAGTATGGCACTATGAATTTTGTTAGCACATATTAAACTCCCAGGTTAAAGGCTTATCCTAGAGCTGAGTAACCTTCACCAGCCTTGTTGCAATATAATACGTACAATTGTTTCTAGTTTTAGAAAGGTGGTTTTTTTCCCTTTTGGGTAAAGGGTTTGGACAAGATGTCAGTGCTGTTTTGATCCCACGGTATCATAGGTATGGAAGTAAATGGGACACAAGATGCACAACTACATAACATGATGTGTACATTTGTGAATGAGGGCAGAAAAAGCCTTTTGGCAGGAAAATGGTCAAGTGGCTGGGCAGGAAAAAGTCTTGGCATGTTTCCAAACCACTGGCATAAATTGACCTTGTTGGCACAAATTGCAATAGCTGTTTTCTTTTTCACATCAAATGAATTCTTGGATAAAAATGCTCAACCACATAATATCAAATCTCAGGGGTCTTTGGTTCTGTAAGTGCTAGCACTGATGATGTTACCAAGTTTGAGTGGTAAAACATCTGCAAGTAAACAAGCTCAGAGAGCACCAAGCAACTCTCATATCAACCCTGCTTTATACAGCATTAATAAAGCTGTACTTGGAACTATTTCCCACAGACTGTTCATAAATAACAAGAAGACTGGCTGAAATTTTTTGCCATTGCCTTTTTCTAAGATTTTTTTTTCTACAAAAATCCCTGTTAAATCTTCCCCTGTGGAATCTCTTTATGGTCTTTAATCCACTTCAATCCTATTTAGCTCACAATCCTAGACAATGTTTGATTTGAGGTCTCCCCAAAAGACCAGTGCTACTTAATTATAATTATGCTGTTAGGCAAAATATATTAATATGTTATAATTCACTGTGATTAAGTTTGTGATTGCTCAATAGAAAATTAAAACCTTGTTAACAAATGAAAATTGGATGATTGCAACCTGAATCTTAGGACATTTTAAGAACTGTCCAACAGCATAAATAAAGCAATACTTTTAAAGGACTTCCTATCTGGAAAAAAAAACCATTTCCAATTCTAAAATTATCTCCCGTTGCCTCTTATCTCAGACGGGAGAAAGAAATTTAAAGATGAATTCTTCTTTTCTCTGTGACTGAACTTAACATGCATTTTTCTGCTTTACCTTTTAAGCAAAAAGCTATTAAAACTATGCTATCTGCACATTAGCAAGCTGAATGGATTACTGTACAGATAATTCTCGATTAAGCCCAAAATTTATGTTGCTAAATGAAACATTTGTCAAGTGAATTTTGCCCCATTTTAAAATCTTTCTTTCCACATTTGTTAAATGAATCATTACAGTTGTTAAGTTAGTAACGTTGTTAAGTGAATCAGGCTTCCCCATTGGCTTTGCTTGTTAGAATGAGGCAAAAGCTGATTACATGACTCTGGGACACTTCAACTTCAAATCATAAATTTGAACCAGTTGCCAAGCATCCAAATTTTGAACATGGGGATCCTGCAATGGTAAGTATGAAAAATGGACATAAGTCATTTTTTAGTGCCAACTTTGAACAGTCACTAAAAACTGTTGTAAGTCAAGAGCTACTTGCACATAATAACCTTAATTTTAGTGAGGTAAAATTAACTACATTCTAAAAGTCATTTTTCTGCTCATTTAATTACAGATTCATTAGTTTTCTAAAAGCTGTCATTTTTAAATTCACCAAAAACTACACCTTATTCAATTTCCTATTATAGGTCAATGTATGTCTACACAAGAAGTAATGCATTGAAAAGCAGAACATTAAAAAGTTTTGTTAGTCAGCATTTTTCTTCCCATTTTCCATAGCTAGGGAGAACAAGGAGGCATGAAATATTTTACTAACTTAGATTCAAGTCGTAGTTCAAGGAAGAAGTGCCCAGCAATCCTTAGACTGTGTCTAGGCTAAAGGACAAATCCTATAAAAACACACATCTTGCAATGCAGTTGCTGCTGATAAATGGGCAGCAGGTGAATAAAATTTACCACAAAAGGGACAATTTGAATATTATCCCAGTAATAGGTTGCATAGCAACAGTAGAACACAAAAGGCTGTAAGGAGACACCATAAATGTGGAAAGGTCAGGATGGAGTTTGGGGTTTGAAGTTTTTTTTCTTTAGATGCTAAAACATAAAGGGCTAACATATTTCTACGTTCCTATTAAATATATATTAATGGTGTGGGAATGCATATATATGTTTATCCTACTGCAGCACCACACTCAAATCTTCCCTCAGGCATGAGACACAGAATGTCTCCTGCTTACTTACTGCCTGGGATATTCAAGTGGAAGTAAACTGCATTGAATCAGCTTGTTTTTCCAAGTTGCCATCTCTATACCAATTGTGTGAGTGCATACGCTTCCGTAGCCATAGCAGCGCTATTGGTGCCTAAAAGGAAAACTTGGAGGTTCCCCAAGTACACAAAAAATCTTTGGAGGTGGTGGAACTTAAAGACGAAAGAAGGCAGAACAGAATAAAAATAGTCCAACGAAGGCTGATTATATTCAGTGGGCATGGAATATTGACATTTTGATGGTGGAAAGCGATAAAATAGGAAGCAGATGGAAATCAAGTATCTGGAACAAGAGCTAACCACAGTACATTCTGTTGAAGGCTGCATTTGATATAAAGGTGAATTCTTCATCTTTGCAAGAACTGCTTTCATAATGTTAGTTGCAGAACAGATTTTACAAATGTCCATAATAATAGTAATGCAGTCTACACAGGGCGGCCTTGAAAATAATGCCAAAAGTATAGTTTCAGTCTGTGGTAGCTAACTGCATACAAGAATAAAACATCCAAATCTTATATCGATTCTGTCTTGGTTCTCCTGGTTATCTGTTGGTTTTGGAATCTGATTTAAATTGTTTTTGATATTCAGTATCTGCCATATTTGAGTCAGAGTAACTGAAGGTGCACTAGCATCTAATGTTTTGAGTATGAAGATCTTCCAAAGTTGCTTATTACTCCACCAGTAAGAGATATCAGCTGGATACCAGAATAGTTTTTTCTGCACTGAATCCATTAATCTGAGACTCCATTTCTAGAGAGATACATCCAGTTTTATCACTGTTAGTTTTTTTTCCAAGCTACCTCACGTGAAATAGTTTTTAACTGCTGGTAGTTCTTATTAATAGTTCCAAAATGATATTTGATATTTATTTTTTGTTCTGTGCTTACAATGTCCCTATGTTTCTTTTCCATCCTTTATAACTATCTTATGGGAGAAATGTCTTCCATTGGATGAATTAGAAGTTCTTTTTAATAATAAACATAAATGTAATTGTGATATTTCATAGGATGAATTGGAAGTTCTTTTTAATAATAAACATAAATGTAATTGTAACATTACAGCTATCACAGTTATGAGAAAGCAAAATGCTATTTTGGATCTATCCTAAAAAAATTCTATATAATAGGATTTGTAGTATTTTGTATCTGGAAGTACCAATCTGGGGAAGGTTGACCAATATATAATGAAGAAAATGTGCTGATTGTATACTTTTCATCCAAAATATTATACATAAACAGAAGGAATGTGCTTATTTCTTTATCATTTGATAATTTAAATGCTACATTGGCCAACTTTGGCTAGAATGGTTTAAGCTAAATATTCTTAGGGGAACTTAATGTCAGGCACAAGTAACCAGGAATAGGAGTAGAGTTCCAAGTAATATAAGTTTATTGCATGTTATCTATCCACAAGATTCTGGCTTACTAATGGTCAAGGCAAATTGGTGCTAGATAAAAGTCAATAGAATTCACAGGGAGGCGGTTGCAAGGCTTTGGCGGCGGCAGGAATCCGCAATCGTGGGCGGTTCCTGCTGCGCTTGCTGCCGAGGTGCCCCCGATCCAGCTGGATTTGGAGGCTATGGTTACCCCGTAGAGGTAACCGAAGACAGGGGAGATCTGGGCAGGGGTCTGGGGGAATCGCAATCCCCCTCCGCAGCCGGTTTAACTCCCTTTTCCCAAAGCGGTGGAGTGGCGGTCAGCAATGGCCGCCACAAAGAAGCTTTCAGCTGGACAAGATTGTGCAGGAGGAAGTTTGAAGAAATGAAAGGTTTTGGCTGAACCGGGACAATAAGTTAAGGCCGTGTCACACTGTCCAACGGATGCAAAAAGGACACAACGGAAGAGAAAAATGTTACATCCATTGTGATCCGCGCTCAAAAGGGGTGAAAATTTGCATAATTGGAGCGGATAATACGGACGCAGGGAGGACGCAGGGCGGATGCAAAGCGGATGCGGAACGGAAGCCCAGCGGATGGAAGTGGATGGCGCACCCGCTAGGCTTCCGGGGGGCCTCAGCAAAGCGGACGCGGAACGGAAACAATGGATGCAGAACGGATGCACAGCGGATGAAGGGATGCACAGCGGAAGCCTAAGCAGAATGCAGCAGTGGAAGCAAACGGATATCTCACGTAATTGCGAAATGCGGGGGTATGCATTGCCGCAAAGCCCAGCGGATATACAGGGAAGCAGCTCGCATGTGGCCAGCATTTGGAGGAAAGACCTGCTGCTGGATACCTTGAGTTCTTGCGCTGCATGTCTGCCTGCAAGCCTTGCTGGCCAGCCTGCCTCCCACGCCTCCTGGGCAGCCTCCCTGCCAGCCTTGCTGCCAGCCTGCCTTCCAGCCTCCCTTCCAGCCTTTGCCTGCCAAGCCTGCCTTCCAGCCTCCCTGCCAGCCTTGCTGCCAGCCTGCCTTCCAGCCTCCCTGCCTTCCAGCCTCCCTGCCAGCCAGTCTGTCTGCAAGCCTTGGTGCCTGCTTCCTGCCAGCCTTCCCTGCCAGCCTTGGTGCCTGCCAGCCTTCCTGCAAGCCTTCCTGCAGCCAGCAACCCCACAACCATGGGAAGAGCGAAAGCCTCAGCAACCTGCCACCATCCCTGCAAGAGGGACAGGGCCACCCTCCCGCCCCCATGTCTCTGACTCATCTTCTGCTGGGGCTTCTGCTGCTCGGGCTCGCTCTTCTGTTGCTGAAGCTTCTGCTTAGCTGCTCCTGGCAGTGGTGTTTTGCTGTGTACTCTGCTGAAGCTGCTCCTGGGTCCTGCTGGTCCTGCTCGTTCTGCTCGTGCTCCTGGTCTTGCTGACCCTGCTGCTGGTGCTTACTCTGCTGCTGATCCTGGTCTTGCTGCTGCTGCTGCTGAGTGCATGATGATGATGATCCTGCTGCTGCTGCTGCTGCTGATTATGATCCTGCTGGTGATTACGTGCTTGCTGGCTGCTGATGATGATTATGATCCCTGTGCTTGTGATGATGCTGATGCTGATGCTGATGATGTGCTGTTGGTGTGGAGGAGCAGCCCCTAAAAACTGGAAGCCCTCTGATGAGGGCCCATCTGTCCTGTCAAAGGGAGAAGAGGGTATGCAACAACGGGAAGGAGGCAGTACTACATTGAGGAAGTGCACGAGAATGAGGTGCTGGAGTGGCTGAGAGAGAACAACTTATCTGTGGCGAAGGACACCGGCTGTATAGGGACCACAAGCGGAAGGCAGACTGCTTGGAGAGAGGGGGTGGAGGAGTCTGGGCTACACATTGGATGTGCTCCATCGGCTGGTGGAAGCACATGCACACCTGGTACGGAAGCTGCACCTCAAAAAATCTGGCCAGGCCACGGTTAAGCTGACGGACAGAGAGAACTATGTCATGGCCAAGTGCAGCTTCCTGGAGGGTGAGGTCCGCCACCGAGGAGCACCAGGAGCCCAAATCTCTACCCTCTCTCTCCGGCAGCCTGCTGGAGCAGTCCTCTGGCGGCCGAGAGTCAGTCCCTGTCTCCATGCAGGTATCTGTTGGAAGCGTGCCACGCCGGAGAACCCCCGGGCAAGGTTGGAAAGCGTGTGGGAGTGAGGAGGACTCCCTGGTGCGGTGAGGAGAAAAGGAGACATCGAGTCCACCGCTGCCGAAGCCGGCATCCACCCACACCTCCGCTCTCCACAGTAAGGCAGAGAGCCCAGACCACAGGAGGGCAGAGCTATAAGTCGTGGTGGAGATCAGGGACACATCCGCACCAAGCATAGGTCTCCTCTCTCAGCTGGTCCCCATCGAATCCTCCTCCTCCAACCGCAAGCCCTTCCTCCCTATGTGAACCAGACCCTCATGAACATGGGCAGAACCCCAGTACCAGAGTGGTGAAGGACAGGATCACCGATCTGCTTCACAACCCTCCAGACCCAGAGGAACCTGCTCCACCCATCCAGGTCTGCTTCTCCACCCCAGGTGATGTCCCTCCCATACCAAAGGCTCCCCACAGCCCCTGCACCTACCAGGGCTACAGCTACCCGGAGGTCCAGCAGCACAGACAGCAGCCCTTCCAAATGCAGGCACAGAGTCATCGGGCGACACCGTTGCCACCGGTTCCAATGATGCCACTGATGCCAACCACAACAATGCCACCCACGACAGTGATGCCAGCCACGCCAATGATGCCAACCCACCCAGTCCTCACCCGCTGCAGACCAGGCAGTTCCCACTACACTGCTCCTTCCTCCATCCACAGCCAAGCGCCGGCCTCAGTACATCTGTCCTCAGTACTGGGGCTGACACCCCATGGCAATGGAGGAAGGACCTCTCAGCATCACGGGGCTGAGCCAAGCTGTCTGACACCTTCCTCAACACACACTGTCCCCTGTCTGTCCTCTCGGCGCCAGGCACTCCAACAACACCTCAGACCAGCACTGCAGCAGCACCCACCTCCACAGCACCTGCACCCTACAACCTTAGACTGGGCACACACCTACGAGTGACCAAGAGGAGTGCCAGAGACTGGCTGCCTGGATATTTGTGGACTTTATTTGGACACTTGACTTGGGTCATGGTTAATTTTACAGCTTTTATTAATAAAGATTAATCTTTGTTTCACACACTTGCTTTCATTAATTTTTTTCTATAAAGTCTGGGTGGAAACTTTAGAAATGGTTTAGCCTTTGCATGCTTGGATGGGTTAAGATACGCAGTGGGATGGGAAGGGATACCTTTGGATGGTTAAGATAGCTGTGGGATGGGCAGGGTACCTGTGGGATGGGTTAGATAGCTTGGGATGGGAAGGGATATCTTTGGGATGGGTTAAGATAGCTGTGGGATGGGAAGGGATACTTTGGGATGAGTTAGATAGCTGTGGGATGGGCAGGATACCTGTGGGATGGTTAAGATAGCTGTGATGGGAAGGGATACCTTTGGATGGGTTAAGAACAGCTGTGGGATGGGCAGGGATGCCTGTGGGATGGGTTAAGATAGCTGTGGGATGGGCAGGGATACCTGTCGGGATGGGTTAAGATAGCTGTGGGATGGGAAGGGATAACCTTTGGGATGGGTTAAGATGAGCTGTGGGATGGGCAAGGGATACCTTTGGGATGGGTTAAAGATAGCTGTGGGAATGGCAGGGGATACCTGTGGGATGGTTAAGATAGCTGTGGGATGGGAAGGGATACCTGTGGGATGGGAAGGGATACTGTGGGATGGGCAGGGATACCTGTGGGATGGGAAGGGATACCTTTGGGATGGGAAGGATACCTTTGGGGATGGATTAAGATAGCGTGGGATGGGAAGGATACCTGTGGGATGGATTAAGATAGTTGTGGGATGGGAAGGGATACCTGTGGGATGGGAAAGGGATACCTTTGGGATGGGTTAAGATAGCTGTGGGTGGGCAGGGATACCTTTGGGATGGGTTAAGATAGCTGTGGGATGGGTTAAGATAGCTGTGGGATGGGAAGGGATACCTGTGGGAGGGAGGATACTCTGTGGGATGGCAGGGATACCATGGGATGGGTAATAGTTGTGGGAATAAGATAAACCTCCAGTGCAAGCATAGTGGGACTGTATGGTCCACCCTCAGCTGCCCACCCTATGGCCCTTCATTATCAATTACAATGTAAGCATTGATCCACACATGTCAACATAAAACACAACTCTTTATTAAATGCCCTGTTCATTGTAGGCAACACCCAACATACATGGGCCAATCTCATCAGTGTGATGAGACCAAGGCTGAAGGAACCATCCATTAAGCATCTACCATCATGTTCTTGCTACTCACACCGCTCGCAGCTGGGGAGTTGCACCAGTGTTTCAGGAGGTTGCGCTGCTTCTTCGCCTCACGTGAGGCTCTGTTGGCCCTTGCACATCTCAGGGGTCGATAGGTTTTGCTCTTGCCTCCTCCCAGGCTCCATGTCCCATTGCCTTGCGTGGAGGTCCCGAAGCCTGTTTGCAAGACTGGGTAGCGGGTGCGCATGAGATTGTGCAGATGCCAGCAATGCTTCCACGATCCTCCTCATGGTCTCTGGGCGATGCTGCATGTTGGTGAGAAGTACCTGGAACCTGTTGGCACAGATGCCAAAAGGCCGTTCTCCACCACCCGTGCTTGCCCCCTGGACAGCCTGTAGTTGAAGATTCTCTCTTCACAGGTGTGAGGAATTTGGAGGTGTAGGGGTTTCATGAGGTAGGTTCTGAGGGGGAAGGCATCATCCCCCACGATGAAGTAGGGCACATCTTGCGTGTCGTTGGGCAGCGGGTCTGGATCTGGGAAGCCCACCATTAGGGTTGCTTTCCAGCCCCTCCTTGAGGTGACTGTCGTTGTATACCTGGGCATCTGAAGATGAGCCGTTGCCTGAAACATCGATGTACATGAACTTGTAGTCAGCATCGACCATGGCGAAGAGGATGATGCTGAAGAAGCCCTTGTAGTTTGTGATAAGTGGACCCTAAGTTGGCTGGATCTTTGAGCAAGCCACGTGCTTGCCATCGATCGGCTCCAACGGTGGTGTGGGAAGTTCCACTTCTGATACACTGCTCTGCAACTTTCTTCCATCCTTCTTCCAGTGGAGGGGCACTGGAGGAGCTCCTCCTTGTATTCTTCGATGATGGCGCTGCACACGCACTCTCTGACAACAAAGCTGATGGTGCTGGGTGGCACCTTCCAGCCGTACTGCATGCTCCTGTAGGTGTCCCTGAGCCAGTGGCCGCAGAGTGAGTGCCACCTTGAGCCCCCGAGGTTCAGGCTGGGTGGGGGAAGCTGGTGTTTGCCTTGGTCAACCTGGGTGTCAGCCGCACTGCACTAAGTGTCGTACAAATGGCTGGAGGCATCCTCATGAAGTTCCTGGAACGCACCGAGTGTCTTTGCTCCTGAGCTCCACGATCAGCTTGTCATAAAGTATGTACTGTGCTCTTCTGGCGAACTATCTTCAGAGCCAGACTTTTTTTGGGTGCCTCCTTTTCTTTCCCGTAGTACTGTTTCACAGAGACTGTAAGATGGTTTCGCAGTGTTGCAGAAGGATGTGGCTGCGAAAGAATTTTGTCGCAATTCCAACGGTGGGACATGACTGGATGCTGTGGAAGAGGAAAGAGGCAGATGAAGGCTGCAGAGGGTCTGCACAGCTGGGCTGCTGGTCTGAAAGTGAGATGCCAGATGAGTTGCTCCCCCTTTTATAGGCAGTATAGGTGTCCTTTGCATCCTCTAGGCATCCTCTAGGCATCCTGTAGACATCCTTAATATCCGAGAATGGTCCCCCTTGCGGACGTTTTTTTCCGTTTTAAAACGCTTTGTTTCCATGCTGCATCCATTCTGCATCCGTCTGAGCGCCGTTCCCGCTTCATCCCTGCGTCCGGGCGGATGGGTTTGCGCGGAATACGGCAGCGGATGCCTAGCGGATATAGCGGATGCGTAACGGATGCGTAGCGGATGCAGAACGGATGCAGACACGGAACGAACTGGATACATTTTCCGCACAAAGTTTTGAGAAGCCCAAACTTTTGGGAGTGGATGAAACGTCATAAACGATGCTGGACGGATAGAGGAAGCAAAACGGAGCAGTGAGTACATTGCGTTTTCCAATGGATGGCAAGCTTTTTTTTCCTTTTTCATCCTCTTTGCATCCGTTGGTGCAGTGTGACATGGGCCTTTACATCTTTATTCTGGAGATTGCAACTTTTCAAAGGATACTTTGTTTCCTAACAAGATTGTTAAAAAGCGGCAGAGAAAAGTCAAAGGGAAAGGTTTTTTTTCTTCTCACTCTCCTTCCTACAGGTAGCAGATGGAAATCAGAAAAATCTGCTTTGGCATAGAAGTAATTAAAATCTGAAAATTAAAGCCAAGGGGATATTAAGATTTCTGAACATTGGAACTAAAAACCAAAATTTTCTTTTCTTTTTTTTGCTATAAGTGGGAAGGGAGAGGCAAAGAATATATATTAAGATTTTGTTGGAGGAGACGGCTTGGAATTTTAAGATCAGAGATAACGGCAAACAAGACTTTTAAAAAAATTACTTTGGAATGTGTCATTAAATTTCACCCCAGGAAAGATAATACAAAAAGAAGAAAGTGCTAAATGAAACAGTTTGTGCTGATTTGGATTGCATTGTGACTTGTGGGACTCCTTGGAAACTATTTTTTTGAAAGACTAAAATCATTTGGGTTGGGTTTTTTTTTTTTAAATCTTACAATGGCATTATCTGTTGAAGAATTGAAAATAAGAATATAAAAAGTTAAAAGAAGAGGGAACAGAAGGCAAGGGCTCTTCTGGATCTGTTCTTCACTTCTTAGAAATGGGCGATTTCTACTTACCAGGAATTACAACAACAAAGCTGGGATGAAGAAGAAGAAGCATCTTTAATGGACAAATATTTTAGTTGAGGAAGAAAAGGGAAAGGGAAAGAAAATGGAGAATTCAAGATTTAAAAAAAACAAGAAAGGGAAAAATAAGGTGAAAAACGATACACATATCAGGAAGCAACAGAAAAGAAGAATAAACAGAGAAGGGAGACCAAGAGAGGTGGAGATTTGAGAGATGGGGGGGCAAAAAGAACTAGACTGGATAAGAGAGGAAGGGAAAAAGGGAAGAGAAGATATAAAGACCTAAAACAGATGTTAAAAAACAGGTTTTTTTTTTTAGAGACAAAAGGGTAAAATGTAATTAAAGAAGAAGATTCTGCAAAAGTGCACAGGATTGTATTGTAGTATTTGTATTTGAAATAGAGTTAGAAAAATTGGAATATTATATGAGTTTACAATATAATTAAAGGGAATGTGTAAAATGTCCCAATAGAGTTTTAATTAGCTATGGACATTGTTTTTATAACTATAAGCTTCTATTTTTTCTCTTTATTATTTTAAAATGTACTAGTAGAATGCACTCAAGCCAGAATCAGTGTGGAAATTATATATTAATTTTAAGTGTTAAATCTTGGGGAAAGATAAAAAGTCATCATACTTCAACCAGTGATTACAGAGAATTTTTGAAGTAAAGAGAACGAAAAAAATAGATAATTGAAAAAGAATGGACAAAGGATACAAGTAAAATGAATTTAAATTGAGATGAAATTAATAAAATTGAATTGAGAGAGTGAAGAGGGGAAGAAAACATATAGAATAAATGTAGAATGATAAATGAGATATGAAATAGTATATAAGGTGGAGCATGAATTTGATTTATGTCTGTACAAAAAGATGCTACCCAGGATTAGAGCCGTTCCCAAAAAAAGTTTTCTGTTTTCATGTTTTGTGTTTTGTTTGTTAAGTTAGCTTTATTGAGAATTAATAAAATTTTGGAAGAACGTTAGAAGAGAATAATGAAATTGTAAACAAGACAGATGAAAGTATAAGTACAATGAATAAGAGATATAGAAATTTGGAAAAAGGAGAAGTTGGAAAAAGAAATAAATAAGATATGCATATGTTGATAATCTGTAACTATGTTGTACTCAAATAGGATGTTTTTATTTGTTTTGTTAAAAATTTAATAAGCAGTTTTTAGAAAAGAGATTTTATCTTATTAGGTTTTGTTTTGTTTGTTTGTGTATTGTCTTTAAAAACTAATAAAATTTGTTTTAAAAAAAAAGAATTCACAGGGAGGGGGAACTGGACTTGGGTCTCTTGTGACTGTGCAGTGATTACAAACTAATGATGTGTTTAACCTGCCCTTAGGCTTATTCTGCTCAACCCCTACACTTAAAAATCTCAAATGCTAAAAGCAAGCTTAATACTTGAGATAGTTGCAACAAATATCTGCATCCAATGTCATTTTGCACTTTCTACAATATGGAAATCATATGCAAAGAATCTCAGGTCAGGCATCTGTGGAATCTGACAGTTGGGTCAAAGGAACAAAACACACATTGTGATGGGGTGTCACACATTTTGTTGCTTCCAACCACATATGCAATCTCATGGTGCAGTTCAAAAGGACTGTGAAACTTCATGAAATGCTTATTTTCTAATATGCCTCCCCCCCACACACACACATCATGGACACCACTGGTTCAGTCTTTATCAGCATAACAACTTCCCCAGGGTAGAACTGGACAAATTTAGTGAGGTGAAAATTGCCGGCAAAAGAAAAATCAATTCAAAACCAGGCTGGATTCTTTCAGAAAAGAGTCTCCCGAGTGGGAGAGGCAGTTGGGTAACAGTTTACAATATTGCCATTCTAAGTCCCCTTTTCTTCAATTCAGAGTGTATGTACATACCCTCCCTATTCTTCCTAGTAAACACAAGGGGAGAGCAGAAACATGTCAACCGAAAGAGATGCAACAAATGCCTCCTAGGGCCATTACTGACAAAGATGTAGCAAAAGAAATTTAGAAGCCACACACTGTGTATTTTTCCTCTTTTGCTATTGTGTCTTTTTCAAACCACAGTATATTGAAAAGAAATTGCGAAAGGGCAGAGTAGTCTCTCCATCAGCAGGATAATAACAGATGAGACTGCATTGGCTGTCAGGGGAGAAGCTGATAAAGAATGATCAAACAATTAAAGTATGATCAAATTTGATCAATCACCACTGGGGCTATGAAGAACACAAAAATCAGAAAAATTCTCTGGGCACAGAAAGACAAATTAGCAGTCTGAAATGCTGTGGGAACTCCTTTATTTTAAGCCATTCTCCCTCTTGACTATGGAATTCACAGCACTTCAATAAGTGGAGAGCAGAACTACACAGAGATTCACCTGTTACTCAGAATTCTTCTAACCACTGCTGGTAAAGGGGTTAAGCCATAATATTCCTTATTTCTTGCTTTGTTAGGATACATTAGAACAAAATATCTGAAGTTTAGTTCGTCTCATCCAGACATAGATCTGATGCCCATAAAATTAGCAGATATACAGTTGTTAGGAATTGATAGTCACCTAAGTTGGGTTGGAAATATATAAACCAGGATAGACATTTAATACTGTCTCTTTAAGGGAATGCTAAAATTGTAATTGGGTGTGGTTCCTCAAACGGTCATAACATGGAGCCAGAAACCTGTAGTGCTGTTGTTGATAGTTGCTAGTTGGTCGATGTTCTGATGTTCGCTGTTTTTGGTTCCTGAATTTTTCCCTATTAACTGTTGCTGATAAGTCATTCTTGGATTGCTGTAAGTCTGTTACTGAACTGTTTATGATACTGGACTTTGTTATTTGGATTATCCCTGGACTGAAAACTGACTGCTTTTACTGTGAATGACTTGGACTGTTTGTTAGACTTTGCTTAACCATTTACTGGAAGTAAAAACCTACATTTTACTATTCAGTGTATCTGTGTGCTGGTCATGTGTTATTCAACATCACTCTCACTACGTCTCCCTGTGTGCACTCATTCTCCTAACGGGGAATTACCTCAACAACAATGATAAAGCAACAGTGATGACAAGAGGTCAAAAGAGTAAAGAAATTCTGTCATGAGAAAACATAATACTGTATCTCTTATCTGAATTATTTTGGTTATGAAAACAGCCATATAAAAAGAATTAGTAGTAATTTTGAATACTGTAATTTGTCAGAGGAATTTTCTTTCAGGAAATAAAACAATAGATTGCTATCAGTTCTGAAGTATTAAACAAAGTCGTGTGTAAAACAGAAGGGTTAACAGATAATGAACATTGCAAGCACAAAAAAATGTCCCAAAGGTGCTTTTTCAATAGGTAAATGTACTTTCTGGTTTTTCTTTGAAGACATTTCACTTCTCATCCAAGAAGCTTCTTCAGCTCTTCAACATCTTGAATAAAAAATCTATTTGAGATTTTTCAAAAAATCTCTTGAAAAAGCATCTTTGGGATAACTATGACCTGGATGACTGAAAATCTCCATACACAAGCATCAAAAAGTATCTCATCTTTTTTTTTTTTTAAGATATAGGATGTCCTTTGAAATTGAAGTTTCATGTTTTTATTATCTGAGTTTGTTTCATTCCATTTCGAAATCAGGTGAGAAATAACTATTCAAAACCTTTATTGACTTCAAACCAACTTTACACATCATAATTTTTTATTCTCCTCTCTGATCTACTTTCATTCCATCTCTCTTAAGAGGATGCCAGATTGTCAGAATCTGAACATTCCAAAATGGTATAAGATAATTTGGGAGATTCAGCAATCCCAATAAGAATATAGGGGCTCTTTTCTTCTGTTAAAGATGCTAAAACACCCAAAGATTCAAGTGATGCCATCAAGGCAAATAAGTAATTGACATTATAGGATCTTGTGAATTACAGAGGAAGAATGACTCACAGGAAGTTTGCTTCCAAGCCTTATAAGGAGGGCAAATTACATAATCCTTTTATTTCCACTCTTAACTGGGTCATAAGGTATCCTCAGCTCGTGTTATGTTCTAAGTAATATTTTGTCTTAATGACTGCTAATATTCTGAACTTTTTGCTTCCTTGATTCCTTGTCATTCTCCCACTTTCCTATTTTTTTTAGAAAAGATATATCAGTAATTGATGTCTCAACACCACAATGTCAGTATGAAGTTAATAAGAGAAATATGCTGCGACTGCATTTATCCACAGGGGCACAGTAATAAAATATAATCAGTAATATAATTACAGCAATTATTGTCCCAAATAGCCTTCTGTATGTAACCCAGTCTTTCCAAGCAGACAGGCTTCAGATGCAGACATAAACTAGAATTCCCAACCAATGCAGTCATTGTTGAAAATATTGGGAGTTGATATCCACATAGAAACAGCTTGCCGAGGTTGAACAATCTGATATAGTCTAACCACTATTATAATTATCTACAAAGCCGAAGGACCATATTATATTGAAAGGAGAACTATAGCTCCTTTTTGGATCAGTGGGCTCATACATAGCCTATTATTACCACACATATGGATTGAGACTATTTATGTATGCTGTAAATCTGGAATTTGAGAATGACATCTAAGTGATTGTTTGCAAGAATTGAAGGAACCTTGCTTGTGAAGGTGGAATTATCTAGAAATTGCAAAATATTTGAAACGTGAACAGCCCCAACTCCAAAACAGGCTGTTCTGGACTCAGCAGAAATCTTTTAAACCCCACTGTGTGTTTTAAGTGCAAAGTAAGATATTTTAAGCTTGGAGGAGCATTGGAACACTTCCAATCAGGTCAAAACAGCTCTTTTCAAATTCACAACTGTTCCATTTTAAAAACAGTTTGCACATCTCTTGGGCCTTTCCACTAACTCTCAATCATCACCTTTCACATCGTGTACCACAAGGTTCTATATTTTCCAGTTTTGGGGGTACTCAAACAATTTTCCAGGAGAAGCAATTAGCTGTAAAAGGCAACGACTGTTTATAAACTGCTCTTTGTTCCAAATCATGCTGCGTCAAACTACATAGGCTTGTGGCGATATTTGGTTTCAGCATATAATTTTCTTTACAACCCCTGCAGTTGAAGATACCCAAATATGTAGAAAAAAAAAAAACTCAACTGAATGAAAAGATCATCTGGCATCAGTATCAGCTATCTTGGAGTGCTAAGGGCCCATTTCTAATATCAATTGTGAATGCAGTTTGCCAGAGACTTGGAATTGTACACAGTCGCCATTTTGATATCCACAAGACACTCTGTCCCTCTCACCTGTCCAATGTAATGCAATAACAATAGGAGAAGGCAACTTCCTCCTGGAGCTAGCCTGAAAAAAAGCCAGCTTCCATTCCAAGAAACAAACAAATTTAAGTTACTGGGGATCAACCATGAAGTAATAGCAATAACACTTAGGCTTATATACCGCTTCACAGTGCTTTACAGCTCTAAATGGTTTACAGAGTCAGCCTATTGCCCCCAACAATATGTGCCCTCATTTTACCAACCTTGGAAGGATGGAAGGCTGAGTCAACCTTGACCTGATCAGGACCGAAATGCTGGCCAGAAGTAGCCTGCATTCTACCCACAGCACTACCACAATATAAAAGACAACTAAAGACAACTAAAGAATTTATTGAAAAAGTTTTAGTTGCACAAGTCTGTGCAAATAAGTTGGAGACAAGATATTCTAAAGTAATGAACTGCACAGTTAATACCAGAGGTTGCTTGAAAAATATTGTACAGAAATATTCAAAATGTAATTTGTTGCAGGAAAGAAATGATTAAATCTCATCTTGAACAAGTAACCATAATAATAATGTTTTATTCATCTTCAGATTAATAATTAAATGCATTAATCTTCAGAATGCATTTCACTGATCCCAACTTTCTGTAGTAGAATCCCTTTTTTTTCCACCACTTAAAATGCAATTTCAAAGTAAATTTAATTCAGTGTCGTGAGGAGTTAAGTTTTCTACATAAGTTTATTACAAAAGCAAACAAATAAACAACTTCCTGATATCCTGGCACATTTTTGAGAAATTATGGGTTATATTCAGGCATTACATTAACAATACCTTTAACAAAAACACAACCTACTAAGCGTGGAGCTAGACATGCCATGCTTGGGACACTGTGTTCAGTCTAGGTCTCCACAATGCCAAAAAGATGCTGAAACTCTGGGGAAAAAAATGCAAGGAAGAACAGCAAAATCATATGAAGAATGGTTAAGGAAATTAAGGATGTCTAGTACAACAAATAGGGGTGGCATGACAATTGCCTTCTGGTATTTAAGGGACAGTCACTGAGGGGGTCAACTTATTCTTTAAAGCAACTAAGGGCAGGACAAGAAGCAATGGGTGAACACTCGATAAAGCAAGATTCAACTTGGAACAAAGGAGAAACTTCCTGACAGCAATCAATTCATCAATTGAAGAGTTGGCCTCCCAGAGTTGGAGGTGCCCCAGTGCTTCAAAAAATGATTAGATATCTACTTGCCCGAGATAATATAACATCTCCCGGCTTGGTGGGGGTGGGAGATTGGGCTAGGAGACCTCTAACATTGCTTCCAACCCCATGATTCTATGTAATTCTGTGTATCCTTCTGCTTTCCTCTTTGTACTCATCCTGCATGTCTCCCCAATCTAATAAGCAATAGCAATGAAGGGCTTGTTTGAAGTTGGAGGAGGGGAGGATGTAATTCCACCACTGGTTCCCTTTAAGTCGATTACGAGGCAGCACTGATACATAATAAAAAAAGTATTGCACTTCTAGTCTCTTTTATTTTCTGGAAAACCAAATCAGCACGAAAGTAATACGGCAGGGGTCCCCAACCCCCATCTGTAGACCGGCACTGGTCCGTGGCATGCCAGAAACCGGTCCACACAAACAAGCGAAGGCCCATCCACAGGAAGCAGGCAACATGCAAAACCATGTCCCCTCCAGTCTGCAGATAAACCTCTTTCCACCAAACTGGTCCCTGGTGCCCAAAAGGTTGGGGATCACTGTAATAAGGGATATTTAAAAATCTTGCAACTCTAAAAGGGAGTGGGGCATGGCAAATAGAAATATGAAAATATTTGGACTCCATAGTTTTTGAAACTACAAGGCTATTTAAGAATGAATCTCTGAAGGGAAAAAAATTGAAACATATGGTGATATAGCTTGGACAATTATCTTGGGCAACTTTTCAAATACAAATTTAAGATAGCAAATTATTTCTAAACATCAATTGAACCTTAATTGAACGCCCACAAAACCAAATTACAAAACAACACTCATTATGAACTGTAAAGAATTTCTATTTATTCAGTTAATGTATGTCAAGCAAAGCAAGTATTGTTTACTCTTAATATAAAAATAGGTATACGTCTGCAGAATAGTTGAAATTCCATTCAGATCAATGGCTACATACTCACTGATGCAAATGAAAGTCTGGACCCTAACTATGGAAATATGTTGTTAATTCCTTTGGTAGCATCATTATAATCATGCCTTAACAATAAATATTTTAGTTTAGAAAAGGGAAGAAAAATGATCCCTGCTGACACCAAAACATTAAATACACCAATTGAACATCAGAATTTATACATATTTACAGCCTGCATAAATGCATTTTAAGATACACCAATGAACAATAGAGCCAAATGCAGCTACCTATAAAACTTCAGTGATTTGAGAGAATTAGTATATATAGCTGTGTATAAAATCTCAGACCAGTCGATATATATACACATTTATTATTTATACATTATATATAAAGGACAAAATGCAGTGAAAAAAGACTGTTTCAACTCAACATCACAGTCAGATATTGGGTACCGCTTAAAGTAGTATCAAAGATTGTGATCAATATAAATGGACCATCTAATAATGTATCAACGTGGAAGAGCAATGCACTACTCAAATTCTTCATTTTGTTTATAAAATGTTGGAGCTGAATGAGAAACCCCTGACTTGGTTCTAAATCAGGATTTTAAAAAGCAGCCTTTAAAATTAAAATATTTTTGAGAAGTTTAAAATGAAACCAACACCAAAAAGGAAAACACAAGTGTTCTTGTTGATAGAAAGAGATGAACAACGTTTTTCTGAAACCGCCTTCTCAAAGACACTGTGGTCTAGACCACTGTATTACCAGAAATTTAAATAGCTTACTTAGCACCAATACTGGAAGTGAAAAATGGAGCTCATTTGATGATAGATACAACAGGCATCAGATACTGCAGAATAACTCTTTAGAGCATAGTATGAAATGCCAATAATTTCCTTGCATTGACTTTTACATTTCAACTTATTTTAATGATGTGTCCATTCCCATTTCCAACTATAGTGTATGCAAGATCTATTTTCCCTCCCTTAGAATAATCCTGTTATTAATAGGATAAAATCCACGAGCAGCAAGAAATGAGCAAGTATTCAGAACAGAAAATTTTTCTTTTTAAAAACCTGGACAGGAACTTTTTTTGACCTCTCAACAATAGAAAAATACATTGCCATATCCCTTTTTGCACCCCCTTACACAATGTGTATTTTACAGTTAAGGTTAAAAAAACTCTGCACATAAATCCTTGCTGTGGCTACAGTGCAGCATAATTATCAGTTTCTCCTTCATATAGATAAACATTCAGTAATGCCAGGGAATGAGAACAGAGAGAAAAGACTGATCCAGATTTGATCAGGTCCATTTGTATTTCAAAATCAATGAAGCTACAAATGCACTCTTTAAATTCTCCATCTTCAGATTGAGAATATTAACTTCTCTGACGTTGTGGGGTGTGTGTGTGTAAGTTATCCTCACAGGTTCATAACGACTCTATTGTATAATCTCAAAAGGCAATCTTGTTAAGATTATGATCTCAAAAGGGTGTAAACCAAAATCCAAACTAACTAATCAAACTGTGTTTCAAAGAAAGCACTTCAAATGTAAGGCTTCCATTAAAAAACAATTACTATGTTCCCAAAGTCTCGAAAGAACAAACAGGGGGAGTTGCATATATCAACTTTGTTTTCAAGCTTCTCTTACAAAGGTAAAATTGAAGTGGCATTTTTATAAATAGTGAGGAGACACACAGAGAATATTACAGAAGTCAGGATTGGAAAGCTTTTTTTTTAAACACAACCGTAGCTCACCTAGTTTAAACAGCTATGCAGAAAAACAGTTAAGCCTGAATTAACATTTACTTTGAAATTGCTTAGTTGTCTGTTCCCTTCAGCAGAAGTATCTTTTTAAATCAATGGAAGGACAATTTAAAAGATTACGGGTCAGCAACATCCAAAACGGTTCCCAGGTTCCAACTCTGCATTTTCACAGGAGAGGCTGCTGGTGATAATTTGTTTGCTGCTGTGGAAGTGAATGAGTGGGAACTGCTGGATAGCACGGACCTTGAGGCAAACTGGATGCAGTGTTCTGGTAGGCTAGCATATCCACCGGCATGCCCATCGGCTGGGCATAAGAAACAGGACCAGCGGGCGGGAGGCAAGAATTCTGGTTCATGTAAGTAGAACCTGACACAGAATCGAGACCAGGGCTGAAATACAATAAAGTCATTAGGCTCAGCAAACCCCACAAGCATAATGGAGAGATGGGGATAAAGCTGATGAGATAAAACTTGCTAATGGGTTACCTCATGTAGGTCGGAGCAGGCTGAGATGTTACTGAGGAATTCACGGTTGGAGGCAAAGACCTCAGTGGACCAATCTGATCGTTTCCTGGATTGTAGCCTTGAGGCATACCATGGACCACATAATTCCCACTGTGAGGATGGATGGGATATGACTGCAAAAGGAACAGAACAGAACTGACCTTCTGAAGCACAAGGACAATTCTAGAAAGGGAGGAGCAGTAACTCTTCCAGTTATCATTAATATAAGAACCTAAAAAGTACACCAATATCATACAGACGGAGCCTATTTTTTATTACCAACATAAATCTTTCAAATCTTGCTAGGTATAGACAGATGGTGACTTTCTGAAACTGATTTGAACATGGAAGAGATGGGAAGATGGGAAAGAACTTTTACGACATGAGAAGTGAAATAGATTTATCACTGAATGAATCCATGAACCTTCAGAGCTTGCAAGAATCATCTGCAGGGGTTTAAGAAAATGATTACTCAAAACAGATGCTGGAGGGTGGGGTGACAGGGGTCATGCTTGTGGCACAGTTGGTGCACCGTAAAGGACCCATACCTTTTCTGGCTTTCCACTGAGCTATGTGGCCTGAAGCAAATTTGCAAACAGATCGCTGCATCCTGCTTTCACTATTTTAATGTACTATAGCTCTTTTATTCTTATTTAATAGAAATGAAGCTTTGTTGTGGTTGTTTTGTGGCTACTATCTTTATCAAGGGTTTATCAGATTTACCTAGCTGTATCATGCATGTACCCATACCCACTTTGGAAATTTAGTAATGAAAAAGGTAACTCAGTTGAGAAAATTATGAGATGCTAGTTTCTTCTTGCTCAAACTCTGCTCATTTCTAATGCAACCTTCAATATGCCAGATAAGATTGAATATGATTTTAGCCCAAGAAGAAATGCCATTGTCCATTACAACAGATTTCAAGCAGCTTGCTTTATATTTCTGCTATACTGGAAGTAATAAGTTTACATCAGGACATTATTAAAGCTACAAAGCTTATAAAATAAACATAGGGCAATTTTTGTATCTCAGACCAATGTCACAGGATTATCAGAACAACATGAATGGCAAGAAAATTATGTATGTTTTCCAAAATGTATCAGAATGACATAAATATTATATAAATTAAGAGTGCTTCATTTAAAAAATGTACTAAAACCGATAGTCTTAAAAAGAGGATTTTTGGCCTATCATTTTATGAAGAAAATGTGAGCATATTTTCACCCTAAATGAAGATAATCTCATATGGTCCAGATTATATGGCTGTTTTCGCAAAAAAATATTTTTATCAGTCCAGAATTTGTAACAGAGTTAAATAAATGCTTGATTTATCAGCAATGAATGTTTTTATTATGTTTATAAGGTTTTAATAAAATGTTATATTACAGCTGTGACTTTAAATGCTATATTCTGCTTTAAGATATTTTTTTTCTAAAAATAGTCTTAAAACTGTTTAAATGAATGAATGAATATAGAAAGAAGAAAATACTGAAGTAATACAGAAAGCATTTTTACAGAGAATGATTGTTTTGGGATTCAACGGTGTGTAAGTCGAGATTAAATATTATAAAAATATTTGCTCCTTTAAATGTAGATGTTCTCTTATTGTTCTTAAGTCTTCAACTGAATACAGTATTACCTTGAAGTGAGAGAATATTACTTCATCTGATGCTCATTATTTCCCCTCACATCCTCAATACTGTCAATCATTTCAAAGAGCTCATGGAAAATGTAACAGATGAATGCACTGTCTTTGATGTGGCAGTTACCATAGTAACTATTCTTTTCATACTGTATTATGTAAAATCCATCTAAAATACGCAACCACTTTTTCGTTTAATTGCGCTTCTAACTTTTCTTCCTTCAAACTCCATCCCCCAGCAATTCTTTTACGAAAAACACAAATTAAATAAATCAAAGGGGGATGTAGATTCAGAGTAGTGGTGCATGTCAAATTGTGAAATATGTTAACTCAGCATAGGAACAACTCTCAATTACAGTCTCACTGAAAGTCTATAAAGCAACTATAAAACAACTGATATATGAATGTGGAGGTGTCATTTATGAAGGAGATCGAGTGTTTGGGAGGATAGTGCCCAAGATTTTGCCCATTATCCCAGCAAGTCTTACATATGCCATCTGAGTCATACCGGGAAAGCAACTCTGTTCACCCATTTATTAAGTTTGGATGGAGACATGTTTAATTAAATCCTGAGACTCACAAAACCCCCACTGCATACAAGGTTTTGCAATACCTTCTTTTTATGAGAACTGTTTTGAAGGGTTCTGGGGAAGATAGAACTGACAAATATCATGAAATGCTGCTTTCAACTAACAGAATTCTTTGCATTGAAGGTTCATGGAAAAGCTGCAATTGCAACACTGTTTGACACTCATTGATTCTAAGAAGTAGGATCTACATCTGTTTAAGCATATGCTGACATGTTCTGCAATAGACATTTAAAATCTTTGTGGAAATTCAAATCCTTCATATTGCAGTGATCTGTTCTTGTGCGCACGGCAGCAACCATTATACTGTATGTGAAAGGAATCCTTCTAGAAAGTAAAAGTAAAAATAAGATACCCACCTGCACTGGAACATTGGCTGCCGTGGGTACATACTGTGCCGTTTGTATCTTTGAGTACGTAGAATACATAGGAGCTTCATTCATTAATTTATTGTAGAGTTCCAAAGCTTCCATCACTTTCACATTTAGTTCGGACAATTCTGAATGTTTCCTATTCGAGTGAATGAAGCAGTTTCAGTTATCACTGGTCAATTGGTTTTGCTTAATTTGAGTAAAAAAAAAACTTCATAAGGAAGAATATTTGCAGCTCAGGGGTCAAATTCTCGGTATTCTCTGAGCTTGACTGTTCTCTTGCTGACATTTCATTACCCAAGTGCTAGCATGATGATGAAATGAATGAAACATCAGCAAGAAAACAACCAAACTCAGAGAGCATCAAGCACCCCCAGGAAAACTTCAGCCTAGACATGAAAGATTCTTGGAAATAAATTATTAACTCCTAAATATGTCATATGCCAATTTGCATATGACATACCACACTTAGTCCTTTGGGCTTAGTTTTCACAATTATTACACTATGTAGGATATCTGAATTTTTGAAGCTGTTTGATAACCCATCTTATTTTTTGCTCATATACTGTACTATTTAAATATAAATTGAATTTTTTTTACTTGTAAGCATTACACAATTACCTTACCTATCAATTTCTTCTAGCTTTTCATCTATCATGGGACCCATCTGTTGACAGACATCTATGAACAGTAAAATACAAACATCTGATGAGTTAATTGCTCATAAATAAAAGGTGAATGTAATGCATGGATAATCGGCCTAGCATGCAAAAAGAAAAGAGAATTTCATCTGCCTTTCAGGCTTGAGTTAGCAAATGAAAAACATGAAAATGACAATAGCTCTGAATTCCAATTTTTTAAAAAAATCATATTTAACAGTAGTGATACCTTCTAAATCCAGAAGTTCAGGAGAATCAGATTTAGGATCTGTTGGATCTATGCTCTGAAGTAACTGCAGTGTCTTATCCATCTTATTCTGGAAGTTGGAGAAATATATTTAGAAAGATATTCAAATTGTGAGTTCAAATTCTCAAAACCCAGTACAAACTTCATTTTGTGACAAGGGGACATGGTAGCTTCTTCAAAGAAAAAGCTGCCTAAAATGTATTATGCTGGTGGAAAGCCAAGGCATACCTCATCTATGTACACTGGCTCTGGCTCAGGTTTTGTAATTTCAGTAGTGTCTTCGGAAGCATCCTTGTCTGTGGGCACTGCGTAAAGATCATGACAACATCAGTCTTCCTCCAAATCTAGCTTCTCGGCATACAATCAATTTTTGTCAATATACCCCATGCTCAGATTCGAAAACAGACTTAACTCGGATTATAAACAACTTAGATGACTGTATACAAACAAACAGCAAGAAAAGCAAACTTTGGAAATTGAGCTTTTTAGTTAAGACAGCTAATACAGAAGGGATCATATTCAGTACTTGTTTAAATGTTTTTAATCTAGTTTGGGTATCTTTGTAAAGTAGTGTGGGGCAAGAAACTCTATGGGATTATCAGAGGCAAGAAAACACTTTTGGGTGGCATATATTATGCAACACAGGGTAAAGTTACAGACTGAAATAAGTATCAGGATAAAGGTCATATAAAGGCTGGAAGGCATTTCATAGTTTAATAACCCTGATGCTTGAGATGATTAATAACCTAATCAATCCATGGATATTCAATACATGTTTTGGTAGTTTGGGATATTTTTCATTAACCCAAATGGCTGGAAATCCCTGGTGAAGAATACATAAACACAGAGAAAATAAGTTTTAAATTCTGTTTGTGTGATTTCAAACTATTTCTTCTAAAATATAAAAGCACTTTGTATCTAAATGCATAATTCAGAGCAAATTACTCTTCAAATCATGATTATAGCAGTGTCTGACTCATGATATTAGAATACTTTTGTCTGGCAACAGTAAAAACACTAGATCATGAACATGACATTTAAGAATAAACTTTCTTCATGAGTACAATTCGTATCATCTCCATATGCAGCTCCAGAACAATACACCATTAACAGACAAGAGACAAATTACTTTTCAGCAAATAATAATAATAATAATAATAATAATAATAATAATAATAATCAGCAACCTTCTGATTATTGAACATTAAATAACAGTGAGTTAACAATTAGAACAGGAGCGGGCATTACAAGGCAGAAAACCTTCCAGCATTCTTATCAGCTTTGGACAAATCATTCAGTTTTTTTAGTTGTTTCCTGAACAAGAATGGGATGATATTATATATATGATACCTGAAGTGTTCTGAAAATCAAATTTCTGTTAAATTTACCTGTCTCAGGCTCATCATTTAAATTAGGGGTCACAAAGTTAGAAGGGAATAATCCTATTCCTCTGTGATTTTCTCCTTTCCACCAATTGGCATCACTGCACAATTTTAAAAAAAAGGATATTTTAACACACATATGAAAATAAAAACCTGATGTTAAGATTTTTGTTCTTCCACCCTCAGCATAAAATCATCGATCACCTGGCTGCCTTTGTGCTTATGGTGGAACTAGAATGCACAGTCTACTGGTTTCTAGCCTTGTGCGTCACTACTTCACCACTTCACCAAAATGGCTGTCATTTCATTTTTACAAGATTAAAAAAAGGATGCATGTCATCTTCTCAATTTAATGTATTCAATATATGCTGGGACTGTAATTCCAAGGATTCTGAGAGTTATAATTCCAATTCATCTAGAGGACACAAGGGTGGGGAAAGTTATGGCTATAAAGATGTTGATGAGAAGCTATTCATGAGGAAATACAAACTAATGAGAAACAGCTCTTAGCAATGCCTATTTTTTTCTCTTTGAAACTTCATCTGGCTCAGAAAGACCCAATTCATCCAAAACAATTAAGGGCAATAATTTTCTAAATAGACTTTGAAAGTGGGATAGAGTTATAGCAATTACAATAGTTTTTAAACTTGGGCCTTTTATCTTTATTACAAGGTGTAGGTCATGATTTAAATGCACAAATAGTACCAGCTATACATGAACAAGAGTGGTTCCTATACCCTTTTTAAAAAATTGATAACTTTTTACAGACAAGGCAAATTAAAACAAATCATTTTTAAAGACTAAAATTTAAGCTGGATTTTCATTTTAACAAAAAATTCATAAAAATAATGCTCAAGGAAATCAGCATACTTTCGATTCTATTTGCTCATAGTTAAGATAAGTTAAAAATCAGGATAGTAACCTCTCTCTAAAAGTTCAAAGGCAAAAAGTTCAATTAATAGGGAATGTGAGCTGGTGGAGTAATATAATTGCAAAAGCTGCTGATAATTGTTCTTTCAGAACCTCTGGCAAAAATATTCTCCAAGCAGCCATAAACAATAATTAAATTGCAATGACTTCGGTCTCTAATAACTTTACAAATATATATCAACTTGACTGTCATCAGGTTCCTCTAAGATCATTATTCTATTTTTCTGTAAAAGTTATTCTGGAAAAAAAAGGCCTAACAAAATAATTTTATATGATATATCTTAACTAACAATGAAGCCACATCTGAGTGCTGAAGAATCTGCACTGAATTTATACTCAAAGAAGAAGAGTGCCTTTTTACTGAAAATTATGGCTATGGAAATTTTCTGAATAGTAAATAAATTGTAGTTTATTGAACTGAATCAACCTTGTTCATAGAAAAGTTTGGAAATAATCACTGAGGCAGTTGTTCAAAGTGCAGGTAGCATATTAAAAAAACATATTTAACTGCAATAAATCCCTATCTGAATACAAATAATAAAAATACAAACATACCTGTCATCCAAAACAACAATAATATCGCCACTCTTAAAGGTAAGTTCATTATCCTCGACTGCCTCAAAATCATACAAGGCTCGCACTTTTCTTGAGAGCTTTTGATGGCTATGAACGTCTACAGATGGGTATAAAGATTTTGTCTCGGTTTGCTGCTGCTGCTTCTGTTCTTGCAAAGATAATTCAATAGCTACAAATTTGAAGAACAGAAGCACATTTTATGCCAGTTAAAATTATGCGAATTACTTACACGGCATAATGTAGCACAAAGCTCTCTAAAATGTTTCAAGTTAAGTGTCTTTTCATTTGATTTTAGCTTCGGGCATCAAAAATATACAAAGATGCTCATTCAGAACTTTGTACAAGTAGTCCTCGACTTACAACAGTTCATTTAGTGACTGTTCAAAGTTACAACATTGACAAGGTGACTTATGACTGTTTTTCACACTTACGACTGTTGCAGCATCCCCATGGTCATGTGATCAAAATTCAGATGCTTGGCAACAGGCTCATATTTATGACAATTGCAGTTTCCCAAGGTCATGTGATCGACTTTCTGGCAAGCAAAGTCAATGGAGAAGCCAGATTCATTTAACAATCACATTAGTAACTTAACAACTGTAATGATTCACTTAACAACTGTGGCAAGAAAGATCTAAAATGGGGGAAAGTTAACAAATGTTTCACTTAGCAACATACATTTTGGACTCAATTGTGGTCGTAACTCGAGGACTATCAGTACATATAGCCAATTCTGGATGAATTCATCTGTGAATGGAGGTACATCTCAATGCTGAGATTAGAAAATAATTGGGACATTCCAATAACTCTACTTGTAAACATGCTCCAGAAAACAAGCTGTCATGCAGTTTGCTTAGTTTTAGTTTAGCGAGCTATGTGAATACAGCCATATCTTTTACTCAATAAACCAGTTAAACTTAGCATGATGATTGAATCTAGCCATTCAGTACATCCAAGTTCTGCTGACTGTGGGAAACAAGATGCTAATTTCTCAAAATGCTTCAGTTATCACCACTATTATAGATTGAAAATTGAAGATGTCGAGGCAGGAAGTGAGTTGTTATAGTATAACCAGGAGGAGAAAGACAAAACAGGTTGCGGCCTTCCATACAAGTAGTTATAATATATACAAATTCACCACCTTAAAGTACTGTAGTAAAATATATACGTTCATATAGTAACTATTAAATAAGGCATAGGTTAACCATATCCTATAAACTGCTTAGAGATTGACTGAACCTGTTTAATATGTGGTCCCATCCAAATATATATGGACATTCTTCCAAAAGCAGGATTTGAACAAAATTGCCATGGCAGTCTGACTGATTTAAGTGTCATCATGTTGGTGTGAATTCTCAGTGACCAGAATCACACACGGCTATTAAAAGCATGATAAAGTCACACATAGTTCTTACAGCATTAATGCCTCTAATTAATAGGGTCAATGTGACTGAAATTTTCTGTGATGAGAGTTTCTAGCTTATGAATTGTGAACAAACCAAAAAGATGAAAAGATCCAAAACCAGGCAACAACAAGAAACTCAATCAATACACAAAGTGTAAGCCAAAAATTGAGGAAATCCATATATAATTTATATTGTGTAAATGAAATCAAATCTAACTCAAATAATGATACTTATTATTTGTTAGCTAGGCTTATGAGCATCTAATAACTTCACACATGTGCAAAATATTTAAAAATAGCAGAGTCAGAAACTGGCAAGTTGTAATATAAAATGGTAATACTTTTGGAAAATTGTTTTAAGAAATGGCAAACATCCTTAGAATTCCAAGCAGATCAAAAGCATTTCAAAAATGCATTTGCTGAGATATACATCTGTTTCCTTTATAGCTTCCTTGCTTCCTTCACAAAGTTTAAAAAAATACAATCGTTCAAACTTTCCTTTGCTACTACAGGCCATATAGCAAAGATTCCAAGTTGAATTTGCATTCAACTGAGAATGTCACACATTTTAACTATCAAGCATGTTCCCAAGTACAAACTTAGAAACACATAAAGCCCCTGTCACACTGCACCAACGGATGGAAAGAGGATGTAAAACGGAGAAGAACACTTGCCATCCGTTGATTAACGCAATGCTTCCGTTCTGTACTCACTGCCTCCGTTTTGCTTCCTTTCTATCCGTCCAGCATCCGTCTATTGACATTTCATCCGCTCAAAAGGTTTTGAGCTGCTCAAAACTTTTGAGCGGAAAATGTATCCAACGCGTCCGTTCTGCATCCGCTAGGCATACGGGGGACATCCGTTCTGCATCCATTGTCATCCGTTACGCATCCGCTATATCCGCTAGGCATCCACTGCGCATCCGCGNTCCTCCCCCCGTCCGTTCCTTTCTGTGTTGTCTGGTTATGCAAATTTTTGCCCCTTTTGAGAGCGGATAACAACGGATGGAACATTTTTCTCGTCCGCTGCGTCCTTTTTACAAACGTTTTGCATCCGTTGGGCAGTGTGACAGGGCCTTAAAATATTGTTATCACTCAAGAACTGATGACTAAAGTTTTACCTTTAGCTATATCTTCTTCTTCTTTGTTTTTGCCTGATGATGCACCATTCTTGGCAGCAGCTGAGGGACTCTGTAAATATACTTGCAATATAAACATGCTACTTCAAGTAGGAAAAGTTCTATATTTGCCTGCACTTTGAAAACAATACTGGTATTATTTTAGCTTACCTTGTGGTAAATATTTTTTAATTGTTGAAAGTCAGAAACACAGGAATCATACCCAACAGGTGCTTAGAGAAGTTATCATTTTTGGGAATGAGCCAAAGTCACATATTGACTATTAATAATAATAGCAATAGCACTTAAGACTTATCTATCACTCCAAAGTATTTTACAGCACACTCTGACCAGCTTACAATGTCAGCATATTGCCCACAAAAATCTGGATCCTCATTTTACCAACCTCAGAAGGATGAAAGGCTGAGTCAACCTTGAGCTGGTTATGAAACAAAAACAAATCGAGTAATCGGCTGAGCTGGTCCTGGAGAAAGACTGCTGCCTGTTAGATTAAGTCATTTTCTCACAGCAAATGGCTGTCGATACTTGCCAGGTCCATTCAAACAACCCAAATATGGATAAACCATATGTCCTTGTTTTTAAAGCTGCAGTATATCTGCTCTTATACATTTGGATTTGGTACAGAACACTTCCTTGTCTGAGCAACACAAATATTATAAGCATTTTAGTGCTTCATTTGATACAACTGCATATTAGATCTGAAAACTGTTTCTGCACATTTTCAAAAGCAGGATTAATATTCTATAGTAATCATTCTCACTTCAACACAGAATATTATCCAACTCTGCAAGACTCCAATCAATGTTAAAAGTGTTTATGAAGCAAATAATCTTACATACATGTTGTGTATATTGTATAGTAGGCATAATAATGTATTATGAGCGTCTACTCATTCCAAGGCCCATTTGCCCTGTGCATCTCTCAGCTCTGTAGTACCTGTGTGGGGAGTGCTTGTGGAAAAATTTGTATTGGTGGATGCCATTAAAATGTGGATAACTGAATGTGGATAGAAGTCACATTCAAAAATTAAATTCAGTCATTCTCCTGTTAGCACTAAAACCCCAAACTTTTGTAGGCATAAATGAATTATAACCTCTTACCTGTGTCCCAGCTGTAGGAAACACAACCCCTTCTTCCTTAAGAGATTTAATGGTGGCTGATATTAAGCTGAACTGGGGGTCCTTCTGAAATTCTTCTGACCATTCTACCATTAAAGCTTTTAATTTGTCACATACTTTAGGGTGTGCCTAAAAAAGGAAAGCACAATAGGCGGAAGCAAAATTAGCTTCAAATAATTGACAAAACAAACTGCCAAAAAAGTTGATTGTCCAAAGAAAACCTACAGTCTGACAGGTTTAACAGATTTTTTTTTAAAAATGATATTAGAGATAGCTGATCATTGTATGATGACATGTATTTTAACATGGAGATTAAAAGACTTAGCTTCACAATGTAAAAACCAATGAGAGCTAATGTAATGTAGTGATTAAAGAGTTGAACTAGCATTAGAGAGGCCCATGTTCAAGTCCATCCTCAGCCACAGAAAAATGGATCTGGTCCCTTTGCTCTCTTTTTGCCCAACTTGCCCCGTAAAATTAATGTTGTGGGGAAATATTGGAAGAAGCTCCTATGTATGCTGCCCGGAGCTCTTGAAGAAAAGGCAGGATGTAAATATGAATACAGAAATAAATAAAGCTCTTGGTAGGCCTATATAAGGGAACTGCCCACCAACTTGGCACCAGTTCCTAGGCTCCAGAAATAGCCAGTCTATCTCAGGTTGGCTCCAGGAAGAGACTATTCCTACCTGTTCTCAGTTCAGATGCATGAACTGTGTAACCTAATGTTTCAGCACAAATAGTTTTTTTTAAAAAATTCTCCTTTCTCTTTTCTGGAATCTGGACCCAAACAATGACTTGACATTTCTCTAGTAGAGTCTTTTTTACAGATAATACAATTCAGCTGTTAATATAAGCTACATCCCCCACATGGCTATACTGACTTATCAGCATAAGTCTCTAGAAAGAACTAATTGGAGAGGAAGGAATTGAGAGGCTGCAGGTTTCTGGGAACCCCCTTCAGGTAATAGCAAGTCCACAATCTCCCAAGTGACACCATAAGGCATGCTATATTTGAGGACAAGGAATGATCTAACCAATTGTTTAGTTCCAACACCTGTGTATGATTCTTGAAACAGCCAACAAACCTTAGTGGGTGTTTCAAACCAAATTGAGACCCCTCATTACCCTGCTTATCACTTTTTGGCTGACCTTCTGCAATCTAAATGTTGTCAAAACAATACTGTCTCTAAACAGTCCACAATCTCTTCCCACCTCACTAAGTAACTCTGAGTTCTGTTTTTATCTACAGCTGTTCTTTGACTTTTTTCCATTGCTAATCAAGGCAGTAAAGTGAGCCATGCCTGATTTTACAACCTTTCTCACCATAGCATTAAGTAAATCACTACAATTAAATAAACTTTGTGGCTCATAAGTGAATCCGACTTTCCCCATTGACAGTACTATCCTAAACACGGATGATGTATCTGCATCACTTTCATAATTCGCTGTTCAAATGATTATGAAATGTTCCTGCTGTTTTAACTGTAACACAGCATAGGAGAATATTCAACCTTTTTTTGCAATCTGTTGTTCCTCCGCGGAAGCTATCAGTTCAGATATTGCAAAAATTAAATGTTCTTTGTAGTAGTCATGATTAAAGCAAATCTTCTGAGTATCACACCATAATTTTGTACAGCTTTACCTTCACTATATCAAGACCATATTGATTCTTTATTTCATTTCTATATTCTAAGTTAATATTAGAAATGCAAAACATAAGTGCAGTGAAACAATCAATACATTTTTTTATTTATTTTCTATAAATATGACACATCTAAAAACCTCACCTTGTTTATTATGACACGCACTTCACTGGCAAAGTCACGCGAGCAGATTTCTAAGTGGAAAATTTTTCCACAATTTGATACACAGGCTCCCAACAGCTAACAAAATGAAAATAGATTTGAATAAATGAGACCATTCACAATAAATTGCAAAAAGCTGTCCATATAAACAATTATAAAGATATTAATCCTAATCAATCCCTTTCCACTAGAGCTGGATAGGAATAAAATAGGCCAGTAATACAGAGAAATAAATGAGATAAATGTTATTTTAGTCATCAATATAAATAGTTTATTTTTTTTTAAAGTTCACAGGGATTGTTTTATTAAGAACATGAGAAGTTTCACCCTTGAATAAATTAAGTGCATACTTACAGTTAGTGCCTGCAGTGCAACATGGGGTACTTTATGATTTACTCTCTTTAAAATGGCTTTGAGGCAGTCTTTTGCTCTAGATAAAATAATATCTGTGTCAAGTCTCTTATTTTAGTAACTTAAAAGAGAACAAAAAGTCCCAGAAAGAAGACATTGAAGAAAGAGCTTTGGGGCATCATTTTATTATTAGTGACACAAAAGATCCACTTCTAATACTTCAACCTCAAAACCCAATCATATCCTGCAAAGCAAGCCACAGTCAGTTCAATAGACCTATCTCTAAGAGAAAATGTCCAGGATAAAATAGGTAGCTTTCAATTATTTAAGTATTTCAACGCTTCAGCTTGAATCATGGTTTATTAAGGCTATTTTTCAGTTTCTGATTTGATCAGGGTTCCCACATCTGTTTGTTCAATAATTGAATTGTAACTGAATTCACGTATAAACCAAGGCATAAACAATAGTTTAAAAAACACAATAGCTGCTATACAACAAGACCATTGATATGGCTCCAATATCTATTGTAGAGTGTCATGGAACATGACACATGGAAATGGTTGTGATGAAGGAGTGTAGCAGCCAGCAAAATACAAGCTTGTTTCTGGGGAAACAAGATAGTGCAAAAAAGAAAATTAAAGTTGCCACTCTAGAAGGGGCAGAGAGGGAGGGAGGAGTAACACTGCTGCTGGTAGCTGTCAAGAAGGACAGCTTTCCTTAACTAGCCTATCTTAAAAGGCTAACAGTAATGCAGGGAATGGCAGCAGAATCATACCTGCTGTCTCAGCACTGATTAAATGCACGTGTACAGAGTATACTAACAGGTTCTATGTGCCTAGGGATTCACAAATGGCTGAATTCTAATTTTTTTACTGGGTCCATATGAACATAGACATTATAGCAGCAATCAACAAGAGGCAAACCTGTCACCATCCTACATGTTGATATAAAAGGTAATGTTAAAGGGCCTAATCACCTGGAAATGTTTCATGTGTCTAGTTAGACAACAATAACCTATAGAACAACACACAAACACAATTACAAGCAAAACACTTTAATTACTACTTGAAATACTATTATTATTTTATTATTATTCAAATAAAAGCAGACGCTGGTGTCTTTCAATCATCCATAGTTTACTGTTTTTAGTCCAGTCTAACTTTGAGCATTTCATGAGCCTTTTTTTTTTAAAAAAAATAACCGCTTAACAGTGGAAATTAATAACAACCAGTTTCTGAGAATAGAACTAATGATTGGCAGAAAAGTTTGCTGTTTTTATTTATGTTCCCCTTGGGACTGACTGGTCCTTCTTCATAACACATACGAAAGCTACTTTCTGTTCTGGACATCTTCTAACGTGACCTAGTTTTAAGGTACACATTTTGATTTGATATAAAGTGGATCTACTTCTCCCCACAACCTTTTAAACAAGATAATATAGCATAATCACTCTGTGTCTGGGAGTATGTGTGTTGGTATGCACATGAATGTTTGTAAGTAAGCATATATATAAATATGCATATAAGTTTAAAATGACAGATCTAGGCAGAAGGCACAAATTAATCAGAGTATTTACAAAATGACATTCAAGATGCTGGTGGGTCTTACCCATTAGGAGTGCTTCCAACCTTGTCACAAATATCCAAAATAACTGCCCAATCTTCAACAGTGTTGCACTCATTTGTAGCCTTTTCTGTAAACAAAAATAACAGACAAAAATCAACAGCCTTTCAGGCTGGATACAAACATCTTCTGTCCAAAATGTTTGCTAATTCAAAAAGTACTTTCACTATCCTGCTAGAATCCTAAATTTACAAGCAAGGTTGTTTTGCATTCTGACTATGTTTAAAATTGGACAGATTTACTTCAGTGCAGTGGAAAAATAATCCCAACATTTCTATTCATTTAAATGTTTAAATGAATTAAACATGTTTAAATGTTTAAACATTACTATTCATTTAAATGAATAGTAAGCTATAACAGATTGGAGTCTGAAAGAAAATATGAATGTTTTCTTCATATTGAAGAAATATGAATGTTCAAATTTTACCTCTTAGAAGTCTACAAATGTTTAATAACTGTCTTATTTTTTTTCTCAATCTGACAGTTGATTTATGTGGCATCGACATATCGAAGTATGAACATATACCAGCATTCATTCTCACATAGGAAATTAAAGATCAGCACAATATTTCCACTTTGTGAATAAAGTACACTATCAAGTGAAAAAGCAAGTTATTCATATTATCAACATGATAATATGTATTTGGGGGTGTATTAGCATAAAAAATCTCAAAATATATTGATCAGGTTAAGTATAACAGCAAAGAAAGATTTACATCAACTCATTTTAAGTAGCATTTTGTAGACTGAAAGCAAGCAAGTCACTGAAACAAATAAGTTAACATATGAGCTTTTTATAATGGTGACTAAAAAAGCGGCTCATGTAAAAAAATCAAAGTCCATTTACATTGAACTTCATATATATCAGCTTTATCCTACCAAGCTGAATTTATCCATTCTCCAATCCATTCTCACATTTTGTCAAACAACTTTCCCCAACTCAATGCCCTTCAAATGTGCTGAACTTCATTCACTCCTTGGTAAAGATCAAGTGAAGATATCCATTTCAGAAATATCAAAATTACCAAGTGAGCAAATAGGGAAAGCAAACAAAAAATTGGTGACAAAGTCCACTGGATGGTTCCCTCTTAAAAGCCAATGGCAGGGACAATTCATCGAATGTTCTGTATGGCTATTTTGTGGTATATAACTGAGAATCTTAACAAGATTTTTTCCACTCCTTCCCTGTTTATCTGAGGAACGCATAAACAAAGAGAATTGCTCTCACGACTTGTTGGGGACATGAGTGTTTTCCCCCCTGGAGAAGACATGAACTACACATGTAGCAGGTCTAAGTTGATTGCTTTCCTGGAAGAAAAGTGAAGAAGTGCAGAAGTGAACCTGTCCATTCCCCAATTTATCAGGGAAGATGAGGAATTCTTGATCAAATACAGAAGTGCTTATAGAGGGATAATAGCACCGGGAAGCCTGTAGAAAATCAAACAAAATGGAAGAATTTGGTATAAAAAACAAACGCTAGCCAAGATAAGTCTTTTTCTTTGGAGCTTCAGAATATATTCCAGAGCTTTTCAATTTATATTGGAGGAGTTACTACAAGCTTCAGGGTGTTTTATACAGTGTGAGCTTCTTTCTGGGATTCACATTCAAGTTGTAATGAAAGAGTGTTTGAATCCAACAGGACAGTACCAGTAGAAGTGACTGGGGCTTTTGTCTTGTGACCTGGGATCATTTTGAACCTGTGAAGGGCTTTGAACCCCTGAGGGCTTTCTTTTGAGTCACTTCCATCATATCCTGCTTTGATGAATAGTAGACGCCTCTTATGAGGTGGCAGGAAGTTGCAGTCAAGTAATAAATAATGCTTCTCTCTTTGAGGGGGCTGTTTTATCACTTCTATTTTATTTGTTCTGGAACATTTCAGATCTGTCTACAATTCAGCTCTTTCTGGGAGCAAGTGTAAAGAGAATGGCGGGCCCACAGCTCCACAGAGACCTAAAGGAAGGGGATTATTTGGATTTATAGACCCAAATCCCAATTTCTCAATAGGTTGCCCATAAGCATGACTAATGCGCAACCTATTGAGAAACTGGGAAATACAACATGGTCCTTCTTGATCTGTCATTGGACTTTAGCACGATTGCGGGAGCCATTATCTTGCAATAGTTGCCTTCCTTCCTGAAGGGCCAGTTTCAAATGTGATGGAAGGACAACCTTAGTCTATGAAGTAGATAAGGGCTCTGCTTTCTTCTACTTCTCTTTAACGCATGTTGAAACTGCTGGGGAGGGGAGAGGTAATCGGTCTGCAAGGAGTTAGTTAAGAATAAGTCTGTTATTTGTCTCAGATGTTTTGCAACCTTGGTATCTTCCTGTGAGAACATCTGAACTTTTATTGAGTTTGGTGTAGTGGTTATGGTAGTGGTTGAGAAACCAAGAGGCTATGAGTTTTAGGCATCCTTGGGCATCAAAGCCAGCTGAGTGACTTTGGGCCAGTTACTCTCTCAGTCTAACCCACCTCACAATACTGTTCTTGTGGGGAAACAGGAGGCACAGAGTATTACATATGTAGACTGCCTTGAGTTGACCTATTTATAGTTGACCAATATAAAGGGCAAGGGTAATGGAATGGGTAAATAATCTTGAGGAATGTGGAAGAAATGCTGCCCAGGAAACATTCAGACAAAAGAGGCAGGAGCCTCTTCTAAGAAACTTAGAAAGAACCCAACCTAATGGATGAAGTCATTAAAACTGGGGTGGGACATTTGTACTTTCAGATTTGCAAAATTGTGTTAATGTAGTCTTATAATAAAGTAGATTTAACCCATCTAGTCATGGAAGTCTGGTTTATCCAGGAGAACTGACAACAAATTAAAAATATAACAATAACTTTACTATAGTTACTTCTTTGTGCCAATTGTTGACATTTTATGTATTCTACTTTTTAACTTTATGTATATTTGGGGTTTTGTCTCTTTTTCTTTTTTTACAGGTGTAATTTTATCATATTCTTAACCATGTAGAGTCCTTAAGACTGGATGGCATGTATAAAAATAGCATGCATATACAAGGCTCCCACTACTTGATGTCTACTAACCATTATCCCTCATCACTAATCCATATGGGAATAAATGATGCAATCTTGAAGATACCGTATGGTAAAGCTTCAAGAAGATGATGCTGAGGATACAAGTGATATTTTCTTCACTCCACCTTGGTCCAAGAAAATAGAGAAGAATGCTGGAAGCAAACAGGTGGCATGCATATCGTACCATAGGGAATGGTTTGATCATGGAACACATTTCCAAGATGAAGGCCTCTTGGCAAGTAATAGGGTACAACACAGAAGAACTAAGAAAAATATATTTAGGAAGCACCCTGCAAATCTGTTCAGGAAGACAAGCAATAGTGGATTTAAATTACAGATTTAATTTGAGATAGATTTGAGCTGAACATCAGGAAGATCTTAGTAGACCCTTCTTTGTGCTGTATTTAAACAGTCTGGGTGGTCATTTGCTAAAGATGCTATAATAGTAGATTTCTGTAGGGGGCTAGATCTCGATAAAAACCTTTGTAAATTTTATCTTTGATTTTTTGATTAAAATGTCTACTTTTAAAACATTTTAACAAAAACATGCAAGAGCACTTCTAAAGATATATAATGTACATTGTGCTAGAAATATATTATATACATTTATAGATATAAAAAAGCTTAACATTTGACTCTATCCTCTCTCTTGATGAAATATTTAAAAATATGATTTGTACATCTTGAAATTAAAAACATCTTGTCACCATGAATTAAAACAGCAGTTAAACAATTTACATCAATAAAATCTGAGGAAGCATGCATAGGATTGCAACTTTCATCAAGCAAAACATTACCATTTTCAGAATTTAAGTTCTCATGAGAAAAAAAAATGGTTCTGATAGTAAATGTTTTCTCATTAATAAAAGATTAGTCATAGTATATAAATCTGAGTAGGGACTTGTGTTAAGTTTCTGGAAGCTTCAGCTAACATAAAACATAATTGCTTCTGACAGAAATTTAATATAAAGCCCGTAAATTTTTATTAAATTGCAGCTAATTTCCCAGCTACTCAACTTAAAATCTCTTTTGAATGCTTATACAATCTAACATCTGCACACATTGAAGAATAATCTTCCAATATTCTAGGCTGTAAGCCAATTTTTCTCAACTACAATTCCGCAAGAGGTCGCTAGTAGTTCCATGAGAGATTGTGATTGAAAAATCTAATCATTTCATGTTATACACAGTGTGAGGCTAGTATCCACACTGATGGGATATTTTACATGCCAGGATTCAGTATCGCCTTGCTACTTGTGGAAAAACATGGATAGGGCAGAAATGAATTTCACTGTGCTGTTTTTGTATATGCGTGTGTGATTTTTTTTAATGCATTTTTTATGGAGGAACCTAAACATTATTTTAAGGCTTCTTGCAGGGTAAAAATATATGCAAATATATTTGCAAATTCAGCCACTGTAATTTGTAATAATCGCTCCTTCTTGGGGGCTTTGACAGTGAGGCTAAACCAAAGGCAATATTAAGCCACATTACAACTTAATATTATATGTCCGTAACGTGCCTCTGTTCTTTTCCCATGAGGAACATTCACCCCTAGAGGCAAACACTGGCAAGCCAACTTTCTCAGCTGTAATACTAAAATATCAATCTACCTGTATCTTCTGAAGAAAAATGTTTTCTTGGTTATGTCTTTTTTGGATAACTCAAAGATGACTTTTAATTTTTGAAAGTATTTTGTGTTGATTTTTCTGAATGTTCTTGTACAATTTTTAAAAGCTTTAATGACATTTTTAAAAAATTGATCAAGTATTTTTAGCGATGAAAAAATATATATTTCTTGAAAAATTCATGACAATAATGTACAGTACAAACGAGACTCAAATCTTCAAGCACATAATTTATTAAGCCTTATATACATATAAATATAAAATATTGTAAACCCAACTGAGTTTTAACAGGATATTTCTCTCACCCATCAGAAATGTCATCCTGTAACATGCAGATGACTTACAGCTATACTATTACAAACAAGAAAAGTGTCTTGTCATCTCTACTGCTGTTCTTACTAATCCCCCTTCAGTAATACACAACTTTAAATAATTTGAAAAGTCATGAATTATTTCACTTTTAGATCCAGTTCTCATGAATTCAACTAAGCAAGAGAAGCTGAAATAAAGGTATAAAACAGCAAAGAGGGTAAACAAATCTAAGAAGTTAAACTTCAGTACCTGGAAATCTTGTATCATTAAGTTTTGGAATAAAGATCTTTGTTTTTGAGGTTTAACCAAGCCAACAGCTCTATATAGTGAAATCAAGACAGCAATCAATTATTTAAGACCCTTTAAGAACTGAACTTCTATTCCTACCAAACAAAACTGGTCTTTGAATCGTCAACAGAACTGGCCACCTCTCCTAACTCCAGTTCTATAGTTATATTTTAAAGACCATTTCCTGCCTTATAAACCTGTGCTGATCAAAAACACCTTAACACCCGGACCAAAGGGTGTTAAGTTGTTGGGAATGCAAATTAAATTACTTTCTATGAAACCATCATTTAATGAAATGCAGCCATTCCTTCTCTATTAACATTAAAAAAAGCTCACTGTTCTTAGCTCTGTGTGTGTGTGTGTG